>JAQFXP010001199.1:0-20882 GCA_034693685.1 Belba bartosi
TTCAAGTTTAAAAATAAAATATTTTCACTTATTTTAAGTTGAATAGCAAAACAAAATATTAATTAATCATTAAAAATTTACAAGTTATCCTTTCATAAATTTTATTTAATAACAAAATTCGTGTCCCTTTTTGAATATGGTTGACTGTACACAAATCTTAAAAACAAAACTTGCTATCTAGCTAGTATGATGATTAGAATATAATGTCTTAACTTAAATTTTTATATAAATTATGATAAGACTAGAAAAATATATGGTCAAGTTATATTTCGTATTATAAATCAAAAATTATAATTTTAATTATTTATATTTAAGATTTGTAACGTTAATTATAATATGGTCAGATTTTGCACTAGTATAATTTTTAATTAAACTTTTAAAGATGGAATTTTGTGTTTTGCATATAACTACTAATTAAAATAAATTTAGTAGTAAGTAAGTTTATTCTAATATTAAAGTTTAAATGCATTTTTTATAAAAATAACTAAATAAAGAAATTATAATCATACTTTTAATTAAAAATTCTCCATTAGTAATGTTACATAAATAAAACTTACAAGGCAATAATCAAATTAAAAAAAATTGTGCAAAATATTGACTTCTGTTCAAAAATTATAAAAATATCAAAAAAACAAATACAAAAGATATTGTAATTCACTGTAAAAGACACTTCATTGCAATGTTTATTATATTAAACAAATTGTATGCAGAGATTGAGAAGGTTCTGCAATCCATGGGAGGGGAGGGGTTAGAAAAGAAAATTTTACTATAAAAAACTTAAAATAAATAATAAGATCGTTTAATTATGTTTGCAATTTAATTCAATTTAACAAAACTTAATAGTAATTTAAAATAAATTTGGTTCCAGTTTAGTTTTTAAAAAATCTTCCCACCCACTTTCAAGCTTATTTTTAAAACCAAAAATAAATGCCACTTTTCAAAACCAGCTTCAATTTTGAAGACAAGATCTGCCCTTCTCCCTTTCTCCCATTTTCAATCCCTGGTATTAAGCAAAAGCACACTTTTATAGGTTTAACTATTTTTGCAATGAATTTAAGCAAATAAACAGTTTTGTCATTATTTAAACAACATCTTAATCTTTATTTTCTATCCAAAAACTCAAACACTTAACTGTTTGCTAACAATCCTAATGTTTAGTCATAAGTGCTTTTCAAACCCAGCAGTTGTTTCCCAGTTGTTGCAAATATATACCATTTGTAATGAAATTTCTTAATTATTTTTAAATCTATTTTAATTGTATTATGTATTTGTATTACTAATTGTTTCAATTAACTAATAAAAACATACTAATCATTAATTATGATTCCATGTCTAACAATAAGAATATATATCAATTTTTATAGTATTATAAAATTAAATTTTGATAAAAATTTTGAGTGAAAAAAGTAACAAAAAATAGAAATAAAGTAAACTTTAAAAAATTTTAGATTTTGTATTTTATCAAATTTAGTTAAGCGAGTGTAATTTTAGATATAGAAAAAAAATAAAAAACAAATTCTTACCATAATTTTGTAAGTTCATAAGTTTGTTTTGATGATATGCTCCAGTTGATATATTATTATTTAGTAGAAATGCCGCCGAATATGGCGTAAAAATAGCTGTATAAATAACAAGTAACAAAATGATCCAGTCCCAAATGGCTTTAAAAGGCGAGTAATGAAGAATTGTCCACTTTTTATGAATTATTGCGTTTTGTTGATTGAAATTGTGGGTCAGGTTCTGAGACACGTCTCCACTTTCGAACTTATATTCAGGTAATATATCGGTTCCCAATGATAGGACCTGTGGTTTAGACAAATATTTATTTAATTGATTATTAAAGTAATTCTTTGTTTAAATATACAAAATGTATAAAATAAATGTAAAAAATAAATTTAAACATAATTTTTACATATTATATTTACCAATTAATAAACCAGAACATCAACTATTTATATTTAATATTTAACTATTCATTTTAAAACAATATAACTGCAGTTTTAACAATAGTCTGCGAAAGGCCAAGCTAAATTCCTATTACAATGTGATTGGATCAATTTTAGTTTACATTAATTATATTTTTAGCAAAATACTCTGGTAAAAATTGCTAAATATCAACTAAAACTTATTAAATTTTAAATTATTTGTTAGTACTTTTTATTTTATTTAAATTATTAATAATACATTCAATAAATAGACAGAATAATTTTATGCAACTATAGATATTTCTAAAAACTTAACTCAAACATACAAATATCATTAGTGACACCGGCTCAATCACGTTGTAATAGAAAATTTTCGTGCCGATTCACAGTCTATGAATTTAACTTTGTAGAACTATAAAAGTTGAATAAATTTTTGAATTAAAAATTTTTATAAAGAATATTTTTATTATACAATTTGTAAATTAAAAAAAAGATTCAATTCTATTAATTCACCCTTAATTTTATATCTTTTAGGTTATTTAATATTTAAAAAATATCTATAAACCACATTTTATTTTTAAAATTTCAAAATATCCTAATATAAAATTTTTAATTCAATCAAGTTCAATCAATAAAGAATAATAAAGTTTGTCATAATATCTATAAAGTAAAATATTTAAATCGAATTTCAGTAATTTTTATATAAAAATAATCTTGTCAAAAGCAATATTTTTATAATTTACTAAAACAAAAATATTAAAAGCAATAATATCATATTTTACAAATTATAATTTAAGTGTTTATTTTGAGTAAAATTATTTTATTTAATATTAATTGTTTTTAAAATTTATGACATAAATAAAAAATTACATTTACACAAAAACTCTTTGGCCAACACCATAGGTATCAAAGAAAATTCTGCTAAAATTATTAGATTATAATATATATGTTCTTAATAGAGTTTTAATGTAAGTATAACTGATAAAAGTCCATTTGAATTATTTTGTTTTATTTTTAAACTCAATTTACGCCAATTTTACTAAAGCTAAACTAGATTTAGATCAAATTTAATTATTTTTACCATAAGTTAAAAGTTTAATTAATAAAAGTGAAATAAAATCAGATTTGTAATAAATATTTGGAGAATTGGTTTTCTTTGTTATCACTTCGAAAACTCTGCTTATAAATAGTAGAAAATTTTGAGTTTAATATTTATTTTATGCAAGTGCAAGTTTATAAAAACAAGAATACTAAAAGAATAACATAAAAAACTAGATATAAATAATTTGTTTAAAAATCTTTCTAAAATTTCTTAAAAAATACAAAAAATGTTTAAATCTCTAAACATTATTTCTTAGCATGTAAAAGCAATTTCAATTTTAAAACTTATATTTAATTTACACATTTTAGATTGAAAATAAGAATTTACGACAAATAGTTTAGATTGAATTTTATAAATATATATTTCTAAAATTAGCGGAAGTTTAACCAAGAAAAAATCAATTACTGATACAAACAATATAAATAAATAGCAATTGTTTTAATTAACACTAATTACTTAAATCATTAGCTAATTGCGTAATAAAATAATAGATTTATATTAAAAAATTTAATTAAATATTGTATTTAATTCGTAAAATTGGCCCTATACAATGCAATATTAGTATAGTAAAGTACTACAATAGTAAATGTTGTAAAGTAATGAACTAGGCAAAATGTTGATTAAGTTCAAAACGACATATCATGCTAAGTGTCAATTTTAAAACTTGAGAATTTCAAAAACATTCAATTGAATCAAATTTTATCGACAATAAAATGGGTTAAAAACTCATTAGTTTTGGATAAAATGCATTTTTTGTATATGAGATCCGTAATGTTGTAAATCTAGAAATGCAGTTAATATTTGCATGTACAGTTCAATTCTGTACACCACTAACAGTAAAGTACAGTAGAGTATAGTATTGAGTGCAGATTGTAATCAAGACTCAAATTGTTGTGTAGTTATAGCAACAATAATATTGAGGACATTAACTAATAGAACTGTACGGATCTGTACACCTATAGGAATGTGAAGATCACTTATTTTATCGTTGGCCACACCCTTTGATATTTAAATTTTGTCAATAATTTTTACTACAATATTCAGTGTATGTGAAAATGTGGTCAGACATCAATGGCATAACTTAAATACCCTTACAGTTATGCCAGAGCTCTATTGCATAAGACATTGCTATCTGTCCTCTAATAGGTTTTGCTATTACTTAATAAACGGAAACAATAGTCGCACGCATTTCCCACCACATCATTGGCATTCAGTTCACACTAATGTGCCTACACTGCCAGCCCCGGCTCATTTAAAACAGATTTAAGCCAAATCAGTTTAAATTTGATTTTTTCGGATTAAAATTAGCTATTAATTAAATACTATTAAATTAAGTTAATTGTTCGGTTATTTAAATTACAATTTTTTATTGCTTATAAACTTTCAAAGTTTGAGAAAAAGACCGATAATAAATAAATTGTAATATCGATTACACAAAACTCTACTTTTTATTTGCAAATATCAACATAAAAACCAATTTGTCATACAATCACATCGATATTAAATAATTAAGTTATGAGAAAATTTGCAAAATAAAAATATGGAAAAGAAAAAGTAGTAATTTAGCAATTTGTAAACTCCTTTTGATTTTGAGCTTACTTGTTAGTTTCTACATTGTTTTATAAGATGACAACATGTTTAATAGCTTTAATATAGTTCCTAAAGTTTAAATTAGATTTACTTTACCAATAAAACTAATCGTTGGAATTTGTTCATTTAAGTTTTTTTGTCATATAATAAGAAAAATTATAATTTATTATTTAGTCGCCTTATAAATAACCAAAAATTCAATTGATATTAAATAAAAAATTTTGTTAATTACTACAGTTCTTGTCTGGTATATATTGGTATAAAGATAATTATTTATATACTGACTTCAATCAGTGAACATAAAAAAATTCGCATATTAAAAAAAGAGGAATAAGCGCTATATAAACATTTAATAGTAATGTTAACCAAATTATTGATTAATATTGTTAGAATGCAATAATAATTTTGTTAGAAAATTATCAAAAGTTATTAATACAAAGTTATTAATATCAAAAGTTTGTAATTACAAAACCAAATAATCAAACAAATATTTCAGTGCACATACATATTTCAATGTAAGTTAGAATAGAATGAAATGAAAGCTAAGAATTTAAAAAATTTAAATTATTAATAAAATAAGTTTTGTAAGAAATGAGCGAAACAACTGAGACGGTGAGAACCTAAAGAATATTCAATAAAAGATGTCTACAAATGTTTTCAATACATTTCTTACAATTTTCAGCATTTCTTTAACATTATTTTGTTTTTATGTAAAAATCGAAACCAATTTCAAAAAGTCATGACTTATGACTTATACAGAAAAATAAATATGTTATTCGTGATCAGCTAGCAAAATGAGTTGTGTTTACAAATTTTCATTTATTTCTCCTGGGTCAATACCATTTTGATTTCTATTAAATTAATTAAATTTTATAATTTAATTAAATATATAATTTTAAATTTTACCGCTTCCTTAATTATACTTAAAAATTAACGTATATTATTGATAAATTTTAACAAAATAAAATAAAGCTAGCTTTTTATAATGTACTAATTTTAAAATTTTATTTATATTAGCTTAATAAAATAACTAATGTATTTGTATAAAGATTTGTTTTTTAAAATTAGATAAAACTTAATTATTTAATTCAATATCAAAATTTAATTTAATTAAATAAAAATGTCAAAACTGTATGCACTCTATAAACTGTTTTAATTGCATTGAGAGTAAAAATACACATAAAATAAAATTGTAAAAAATTTTCAAATTTTCAATAAATAAAAAATAGACAAATTATATCTATTATTAACTATTTATTAACTGTATATATTTAAACTGGGTGCAAGATTTTAAATGTTTTCAATATGTTTTTAATATTAAAAATTTTGTTTTAAAGTTGCAATTGCTCAAATTTAAATATATTTATGAATATCAACAAACAAGAAACTATAGTGCGACACATTTCAAACCTGCGATTCTCATTCAGAGTTTATTTAAAGGGTTACAGAGGTGTTATTTAAAATCAGAAATCGAGAAGGTCGGCCGATCCAGGGGGATCAGGGGATTTTCCCCAAAATTTTGGCCAAAAATCTAGGGAAATAGTTATCAGGGATTTTTCCAAAAACGCTCAAAAACCTATATATTTAGATAAAATTCTACTTAATTTAACTGAATTTAAACTAAATTCAAAATAAATTTAGTTAATTTAATTGAATTTAAACCGGATTTAGCATCAATTTAGGGAAATTTTCCAATTTTGGTCAAAAAACCCAAAAAATTTGACGACCGACTTCGGTGGCCGACAAAAAGTCGAAGAGTCGAAGAGAAACCTTTCCATAGACCAAATGCTAGGAGGGGGGGGGGTGAATCCCAATTTTCAAAATAATCATTGATTTTTGGTCTAATCCCCTTTCTCCATTCCTGTTTAAAATATATTTAAATTGTACATCAAATTAAAGATAAAGAATTAAGATTTTTTAATAATCAATAAATTTATTTTTATCTTTAATTCAATCTTCAATTTTTGAGCGTAAAGTCTGATAAATAAATTTCAATAACTATTTATTTTAATTAGTAATTGTATTATTAATTTCAAAGCAAACGTATTGTTGTAAGTGTTTGATATCTCTTATCAAATTTGCGTTAACTTTACATTATTGCTACAAAAATAAATCACATTTTGTGAGATCATGAGACAAATTGTGTAATAGATGTAAACCCCCGCCACTAATAAGCTATTGTCAAACAGTTGTTTTAAACAAATTTGAACATGTGCGATTATATGCGGTTTAGCATTATTGCATTGAAAACATTACTGATTCTTTAAGACAAATAAACCGAATTAATTCTAATTGAATTCTTATTTGAAAACTATTGAACATTAGATTAACCTGTGATAGTGTAATAAAAAAAATTATTTTTAATTTGATTTACAGTTTTAAAAAAATATGTATTATTAAAAAAAGGTTAAATTAATTTTTTTATAATTTGCAACACATTTAAATAGTCATAATGTTATTAATTAATTAATGTTTTTTTAATTTATTGGAAAACATTAAAAATAATTGTATAATAACTAAAAATAAATTACAAAATTTTGACCGGTTTATTCTAATAAAATAATTTAAGTTAATAAAAAAAGTTAAAGTTAAAATTAAAACAAAAATATAATTTATAATTTAAACATAAAATAAAAATAATTTGAAAATTGCATTTAAAGCAACAACAGATTTGTTTTTATAACTTAATATAAAGTGTAATCAAATATAATTACAAGAAATTGATTATTAAATGACTCATTATTTAATTGCAACTAATAATACAGTAATTCTATTGCAAAATGTTAGTCTATTTTTATATTTTAGTTTATAAATTCAAATCTCTTTTAGATGTAAACTAAAAAACATTAAATTTTAATTATTAAAAATTTGACAAAACTAAACTTAAATAAAAGTAAAGAAACAATTTAATTTATATTTTGCATTTATTTATAAGTTATAACCATAAAGATTTTTTTTCGATAATAAGTTAGGTATCGGTTTCCTAAGAATATCTTAACTCAGAATACATTCACAGATCAATTCTATCTTAAGTTTTATATTTTTAACTTGTTGTTTATCTGAGTAATTGTATAGTTATAATTTTTTTATTAGTCAACTTTTACTTGTTTAATTTTGAAAATAAATAATTTGATTAAATAAGTTGATTGATAAAAATCTGATTGCTATAAAATTACTCAAATAAATAATAAGTTAAAAATATAAAACTTAAGATAGAATTGATTTGTGAATGTATTCTGAGTTAAGATATTTTTAGGGAACCGCTACCTAACTTATTATCGAAAAAAAATCTTCATGGTTATAACTATTATGATCAAGCAAGGAAAAAAAATTAAATTTCCTTCTAAAAATCTCTGTTGATTTAAAATAAACGTTAAAATACAATACAAATTTTTTTTTATAAACAATATTAAATATTTGGCCCAATTTGAGCCAAAAGACTTTAAAGTTTGCATGCCTGATTATGATGATTATTATATTCTGTAGTCTGTTTTTTAAATTTTTGAGCTTTAAATATTTGAAACATACTCATTGGCAAAAATAAGTCTGATACTATATAGAATAAAAGCTCATTTGTATAACTCGTGTTGTACAATCAAACTAACTTGTTTATTTTTTATTATTATTTAGACTCTAATTTAAACTTAAATTTTAGAGCTAAGATTAATCATAAACAGAGGTTCCTTAAAATTCATTTAGAAGACAATTTAACCTTGAAAAAACTGAAGATTTCTACTGTATATTTATATTTATAAGTTTAAAATCACAATTGATTTGGATACTTGATTAATGATTAAAGTTTTTATTTGTGATCTCTAAACACATTGAACTTGGACAATAAAAAGGTAATATTTGAAATTAATATTTAACTTAAGTTTCAATTTAATTAATTTTAATATAAAAACAATAAAAATTATTTTTGCAATTACATAAGTTTAAAAAGCAATTAAAGTAAAGTTGATTAAAAACAAATTTTATTTTATTTTCTATATAAGTTTTATCTAAAGTTAATAGTTAACAAGTATACAGGCAAAAATATTTATTTGATCTATTAAATATATTTTAAAATGGAAACCTCTGATCATAAAACATTAATAATGTTTTGATGTTTTGAACTTGCACGGACTGTTTAAATGCTGTGCTTAAAATGCATCTGACAAAATTTTGTCATTGAGTAAAATCTAAATTTTACTAATTTTATAATTTGTTACATTAAAAATTAAATTTATTTTATTCTATTAATACTTTAATTTATAATGCTTTATATTATGCCTGAAACAAATCTAAGAGTTGAAAGTGTAAGTTAGCTTTTTTACTGACTATTAGACATTTAAAAACAATATATTTGCAAAATATCCCAAGGACTACTGCAAATAACTCGTTTTGTAATTAAATCCCTAAAATTAAGAAAATCCTCTCTGCTAGAAAATTGATAGCATTCAAAGGTACAAATATTCAGTAGACAAATAACAAATTAATCATTTATTTTGGTCTTTATTCTAAAGATGAGCAATGAAGTGGGAGTTAAGAGATTAAGAAATACTTATTTGTTTTGTATTGTTATTAAATTTTTATCTATTTTTAAAAAAAGAAATATGCAAAATACTAAAACTCTTAACTCCCCATTCATTGCTCATCTCTAGAATAAAGACCAAAATAATTAATTAATTTGTTATTAGTCTATTGAATATTTGTACCCTTGAATGCTATCAACTTTCTAGCAGAGAGGATTTTCTTAATTTCAGGAATTTAATTGTAAACAAACAATAAAAAACTAACTTACATTTTAAACTCTTAGATTTGTTCCAGGCCTACTTTATATCTTACAAGGAATATTTGCGAGGATAAACATTAGAATATTTTTAAAACTAATTTTATACAAATGTACATTATATAAACTAATAAAAATTTAATTTAATTTTTCCCAATTTTACTTTGTCCACAATTTAAACTACAAGTTCTATATGCCTTCGGTTCTATTTATTGCTACATGCGTTGAACGCAGATCTCGCACAGAGAGCTCATAATAGGTTAGCACATTTCAGATATGCCTATTTTACTTGTTAATTAAAGAGTAAAATTAAATAACAAGTATTTTGAACTCTGAGAAAATATCTACCTAAGCTTTATATAATCAATAATAAATTTAATAGATTTATGCAATGTCAAGCAAAATTTACCCTTTTAAGGTTCACTGGCAGACCATTGATTATATAATTGGTAAAACAATAATTAACTTATTATATGAGTATAACTAAAGCTAATTAAATAAACATCTACCTAAAATATAAACTAACAAATCGTTTAATGTATATAAAAATTTGACAATATATTAAAATCAATTGATATGTTATGTTTTACATATCAAAAATTAATTTTAAAAACAACAAAAAATTGATATATTGATTAAATATTTAAATTACCAGAACAAAATAATAATGTAATCAGGTCATTGCTAAACTTTGATTGAAGTTATATAAGAAAATCATTAATTATAAAACTTACAATAGACTTAACTTTACTAATTACTAGAATTATTTTGTAATTAATATTCTATATTATTATTAACAAATATTGGTAATATCGGTAATATTGGTAAAATTAAACATTTAAATTTAAAATAACTAGAGTAGTAGATAGAAATTAAGCGCAAAAACTAGTTTGCAAAAAATATTTAGCAGGCATATTTATAGATTTTAAACTTCACATAAAAATGTAAAGTAAAACTAAATTATCTTTATTAATACTGTATTATAATAATACATTCCAATTAAGCAAGCTTATGGAAAACAACACGTTAATATCAAAATTTCTTGTTTGTAAAAATTATTCAACTTATTAATACAAATACAGTATACAAAAAAGAATATTTAACTTATTTAAAACTAAAATCTTTATTTTTCTTACACCTGGTTTTAATCTATATTATTTATCTTCAAAAATCTGTAAACACAATAAATATTTTAGTATTTTTCCATATTTTAAAACACTTAATACAATTATTAAATATATTCCACTAATATAGTTATAAAGTACTTGATTGTTATTAAACATGTAAAATATATTACAGTATAAAGTAATTTCTTTAAAAAAAATTTATTTATAAAATAAATTTTTAAAAAGATTAAATTAAATTTTCTAAATTGGTAACTCTAGTAATATTAAATTTTTTATATTTAGTTTTAAAAGCTTCAAATAAAACATTGACTAATTAAAGATAAATTAAGCGTAAATATCGCCCTTTTTTTGCTTTAAAATCAATAATCATTATTGATTATCAATAGTTGAGGATTCATAAGGAGGATCAGCCCAAACCCTCCTCTTATTTTAGAAATTGGAATTTATCCTCCATAACATTTATTCTACGCGCAATGGTAACCCCTACAATTTGCCGGCCGCCCAGGGCATTTTGTGTAAAATTTCATCACAAATATATGAGTTTTAAAAATTAAAAAATAATCACTTCATTGATACGTCCTAGATTTTTGGGCAAATTTTTTTAATTTTTCCCCTGATCCCCTTAGATCGGCCAACCTTATGAATCTCTGCCAATAGTCAATTAAAATTAATCTTTTATTATATTAAGTTAAGTTAAATGTATTAAAAGCAGGAATCGAGAAGGTCGGCCGATCCAGGGAGATCAGGGTAGGGATTTTTTCCAAAAACGCTCAAAACCCTATATATTTATGATAAAATTTTGCCTAATTTAACTGGATTTAAACTAAATTTAGTTAAATTAGATGGATTAAACCGGATTTAGCCCCAATTTAGTGAAAATTTCCTAAATTTGGCCAACAAACCAAAAAAAATTGAGAGGAGTACCTTTTCGCGGACCAAATGCTAGGCGGGGGGAGGGTAAATCCAAATTTTCAAAATCAGGGGGAATTTTTGCCTAAACTCCCCTTTTCACGATCTCTTATTAAATGCAAGAAAAATCAAAAATAACAGTTTTAAAACAAAATCTTAATAAATTTACAAATTCTTAAAAATTTACACTGCTCCATATTTCAAAAACTAAATTTAAATAGATAATATTTTTAAAATTATTCAAAATATCCCTCTTTATTCTAAGCCAGAAAATAGGCATTCTCTCTAAGTTTTGTCACAAATACTTTTATTTTTGGTAATTTTTAAAAAATCAAAACTTAATCCTGTTTAAATTCAATTTAAGTCTAATTAAATCAAAAAAGGCAAAACAATGTACAGTGAATATTGTACTCTCTTACATTGTAGTTACGAAAAAAACTCAGCCATTTTACCCAGAACTATATACTGTATATCAGTAAGCACTTTTAATATTAATTTAAATATAAGTGATAAATTATCTTATTAAAAAACTGCTTATAAATAGAATTTTACCAAATTTGCCTTTTTTGCTCAAATTGCTATTTTTATTTTATTTTAAATCACTTGCATTTAATAATTGCAAAAATTTCTTTCACTGTAACAATCGATTACCGATATTATTATCGAGATATTAACGGTATATATAGCCAAAAGTTCAATATCATATATAGTCAATTCATTTTTAAAAGTATACGCAATTCATTTGGTTATATTAAATATACATTTGACCAGAAATTAAAAAAATTATGTAATATGTTCTCGAAATTAATAAAATTTTTGCGAATAAAATTAATTATCTATAGCATTTGAGTATTAATATTTAAGTAATATTTAGCCACAAATATAAATTATAACCAAGTTAAACAAATAAGTTATGTAACATCTGTACAATATGACTAATTTGCAAAGCAATCCTTATTACAATAAACAACATATTCGAGAATAAATGGTAATCTAAGCTAAAAATAAATTGTTTCAATTTTGATTAACGATATTATAAAAATTCTATAATTTTTTCACATAAATAATCAATGTTAAGTCAGTTTTGTTTGTAAACCTTTGGCATTAAATAAAAAGAGTGTATCTATAGAAACAATAGAAAAGAAGACGTCAAAATGCAGGTGAATTTCTTACTCATTCTTAGACTCACTCTACCCTAGTTCTACTCTACGCTAACTGTAACTGTACTGAACTGTACTCAACTGTACTGTAAAGTATACGAACAGTAATAATATTTATATTAAGCTTTAAGTTATGTACAATTTTGATGCCTTTTCATGTTTTTGAATTATTCTTTTTTTACTATTATTTATAGCTATACTAATACTTTAATCGAATAAATTACTTTAAATATTGTCGTTAAAAGCTATCAAAAAACAATCTGTTCATTAATACATTATTATAAATATTTTATTAATTGCTTTGAAAAACAGTTTCTAAACGTATATTAGAAAATGTGTTGATTTTGAATAAATAAGAAATGAGTCAAAATAGTTATCTTAACAAAATAAACATGTTAAATATTTTAAGAATTATTAGAAATACATTCACAGAATTAAATGATTAATACATTAATTGTGCCTGAATCAAATATATAATTGGGCCACACATAAGATAAACGCATTTAATAAGTCATTGCAAATTAGTTTTGACATAAAAAAATATCTAATGATTTTAAATATATAAAATTAACAGAATATTACATTTTAAAATCTATATTTATTGTAATTTTTGATAAATTTGAAATAATGTATTTTAAATTGTTACAGCTATATTTTTAAATTAATTTAAATTAGTAATATATAAAGTTATTAAAATATAGCGGATTATGCAACAATTTTTAGGAAAATAAATTAAGTTAAATTTTACTAAAAAAAAGATTAAAAAGCTCGAAACTAATGTCTAATTGAGAGTAGCTATCATAAGAGTGCATAATTACTTTTTATTTAACTGTCTTATCCTATTTACTTATTAAATTTATTGCAATTATAAATATATTTAATTTACTTTATTTAAATGGTCTAGGTAATCAAATCATTTACAAAATACCAAGTTGTTTGAGAATTAATTACTTTATTAGAACCATAAAGTATAGTATGTACAGTAGAAGTTAGGGCCAAAGTAATGTAGTCTGGCAATTTAATGATTTCGGGAAAGTGATCTGCACTTTTTCTAATTTTAAACTGATGTCACTTTACTTAAATGGGTTGTTATTTTTCAATATTGTTTTGCTTTTATATGAATTACACTTATGACTCATAACCTGGGCTATGACTTAATCGTTTTTATTATCGTTCTGATCCTACTTTGCCTAAAGAAGAGGTCTATGCACATTAATGTACTCTTTAATAACATTGTGCACAGACCTCTTCTTTAGGCAAAGTAGGATCAGAACGATAATATCCTATTTTCCTATAACATCAGATGGTAGAGAAAATGTAAACAAATGTATACATATATGGGGTTCTAAATTACAAAAACTAAATTTGACTTAAAACTGAATTTTGTTAAATCAAATATTTTTTTTGAAAGTTGGGTATGGAATTTGAGTAAAAAGGTTGGGAATGGAATTTGAGTAAGGAGGTTGGGAATGGAATTTGAGTAAGGAGGTTGGGAATTTAATTTTGGTATTATATTCGACTTTAAAATATTTAATTTAACAAAATTCGCCTTACAAATATTTGACATAACAAAATTTAGGTTTAAGTCAAATTAAATTTTAATTATAATTTAGAACCCCATATGTATATATAAGTCGTCATTTGTTTATATTTCTCTATTATCTAATTTTATAGAAAAAAAACGATAAAAAACGATGAAGTCAAAGCCCAACTCATAAGTAATAAAAAAGACAATATTACTAATATATAAAGCAAATAGTCATGTTATATAAATTTATTTTAACTATAACTTGATTTTTGCAAATGAGTTATTTTTTTACTTGTTCCAAAAGAGTCAAAATCATATATAAGTTAAAAAACAGTAGTTATATATATTTATAGTCTAAATTTCAAAAAAGTTTTATATTTAGTGGTAACTCATTGATAAAAAAAAATAAAGACCAAGATACACAAAGTAAGATCAATTTAAAATTAGAAAAAGTGAGAAAATTTTAAATATGTTGTGTATAATAAATATGCATGCTATCTTTGTTTAGCCTTAACTTCGACTGTACACAAATATAATTTTGAGCGGTTTTAGCAAAAATTTTAATGAAATTGCATTTTGTGAATAAAAATCAAAGTCTATAAACCGTTTGTTCGTTGTTTAGGTGCAGAATATGAACTATATTTGTATTTGTAGTGCAATTGCTAACCAAACAAATTGTTAGTTCTTTGAACATCAAATAATTGATTGATGTTTTATATACAAGAATAACATCCAATGTTTGCAACTTATATACAGTTTGTTATAAATGTTATAAATTATAAGTTTTGCGCAAAAGTTATAATAAATTTAATTAAATTTATGAAATAATGAATGAAATGCTTTGTGGGAACTGTTGGGCCTATAAGCGAAGCACATGAATGGCAATTGAGATAAATGAGTGGTAAGAGTGAAGGGATGACTCACTTGAGGTATTAAACTGAACTTTCGGCGAGAGTTCTCCTTAAGTTCGAAAACCGAGTCTTTTCGCGACCTATTGTTCGGCGCATGGGTTCGGATATCGCCGTTCGAGTGGTTGGAAGAGTTGAGACTAGACTGTCGTTTAGTCCACTGCTGTTGTCGAAGCTTTTGCTGGGAATGGGATGTAGTTGTGTTCGACTCAAACGAATTGTTCGGAGATAGCCATACACTCGACATAGCGGTACGGGTGAGCGCACTGTTAGTCGTCGGCACATTCGGCACAGTCGGCACATCGAAGGCCTGTTGTCGCCTCATCTGTGGCGTCGAGTTCTGTCGCATCTGCGGTGAGTTCTTCAGGTAATGTCTTTGGTTTGGCTGTTGATATGGGACTCGAATACTGATCGCGATTTCATCGTTTCTATTGCCGACACATCTTTGATACTCTTCGTGTAAACTCGCTATTTGTGGCGACATATCAACCAATATATCTCTCATATATTCTCACAAACTCTACATTAACTCTACATTAACTCTATTCACTCTATTAACCCAATTTAAGGCAACACAAACACTCAAACTTTCAAACTTTACAACTTTTCTTCAATTAATTAATATAATTATATTGTGATCATTGCATACATACCATACAATACCGTATGCCTACATCACTAACACATAATAACTTCAATGTGTTATACTGTATATTATAAAAGCGATTCATTATATTAATAAGCATTTAGTTGAAAAAATAACATTTGATTGTCATTCAGGCATTGATTTGCATAAGAAAGTGAAAGGCATTGAGAATCGAAGCAAAGAATATATAGAATATGTGTACGAATCACAGAATATGTCCAAAATCACAGAACATTCGGTTCACATAAGTCTTGATTTTGTCAAACGTTGTAATTTTGATGGAATACTGAGAAACCAACTGAGACTGAGAGCCGAAAGCGAGTTAGGCTTAAGTTGACTAAAGAACGGCTTCACGTCTATTGATTGACATACCGGTGCCAATGCATTCATAGCGATCAGAGTGAGAGTGAGAGTGAGAGAGAAACAGGGAGAGAGAGAGAGGGAGGGAGAGCCGTCAGAGCAGGCGCTCATTAGGACAACTAATCACTGATTAGAGGCTAAAGCGATAAAACTCTTTTCTATGCATTCGTTCGTTCGTTTCTCTCTTCCTCCCTTGCTCTCTCTCTCCCTTGCTCTCGCTCTCCCTTGCTCTCTCTCTCTCTCTCCTGCTCTCTCTCTCCCTTGCTCTCTCTCTCCCTTGCTCTCTCTCTCCCTTGCTCTCGCTCTCCCTTGCTCTCTCTCTCCTGCTCTCTCTCCCTTGCTCTCTCTCTCTTTTCCCCTTGCTCTCTCTCTCCTCTCTCTCTCTCTCTCTCCCTCCCTCTCCCTCTCCGATATAACATATCATTATTATTATATTTGAAAAACAATTGAATCAATCAATGAGTGATTTATTTATTATTAATTTATTTGTTATTCATTTGAGTGATAGACATAACTTATCTCTAATGTTATTAATTCAATTCAATTACATTAATGCTCTCTAATTCCCAACTTATTCCTAACCACTCATAACAATCAAAACTTTCCCAAATTTCTATTGTTTTACACGAAATGCGCAAAACTATTAGAAAACATCAAAATTGTTGGTTAAGATGAGAGTTTAACAGAGATGGCCACAAGAATTTTGCTAGTATCAAGATGGAAGGTAAAAACTTATTTTATTATTCAAGTGAAAAAATTGACTCGATTGAAGTTTTTATATATTATGCAGAAAAGTTTAATACATAGATATAAAAATAATATCGATTTATATTATTTAATTTAAACCCCAAACTCGCTTGCTCATATCTGATGCAAAATGTGATTTTAGTTTTATATTTTCCATTGAATTACTAATTTTTTCAAAGATTACTTAAATACAAATATGTTTTGTTTTGAGTGCTTTTGTTTCAAATAATCATTTTATTTGTTTGAGTGGTTTTTATTTTTACAAATAATGAATAAAAGACATAATTTACTTACCGTATTCTTTCACATAAAATTGCCGAAATTATAAGTCATTTTCGGACAAATTGAGATAATTAGAATTTATGCAATTGCATCTAAATATAGTCTTGACCAGAAATTTAAATATAAATTTAATTGCTAAAATTGTATTAGAGAGGATACGGTAATTTAGAATTCTTTGACATTTAAATTCACAATTTATAAATATTTTACATTGAAAAACATCCAACATGTTTAATTATTTGTAGATTACTTATTTAATTAATTGTTTTATTGTCTAAATTATAAGTTTTTGATACATTTTCCAAGAAATTGTATATATAGTTTTGGCCTGACACCTTCCCTCGCTACCCGTTTACTAACAGCAGAGGAAAAAAATTTTTTAATAGCAACGAGAATCGATGAGAGATAAATTAAAATTTTTTATATTTATTGAGAACATGTCTTAAAATACAGATTGTTTTCATTAATTAATTTACATTAAATAATACAAAATTACAATTAATTGAAAATAATTTCATTGAGTTGTTTTATGTTTTCGTAAAATATTTTCTAAAGTTAGTTTTATTTTTTAATTCTTTTGTTAAATTATTATATAATTTAATGGCAAAATCAAAGACTGCCAATCGATTAACATTTGTTTTATACAAAACACTATTTCGAGTAGTTTTATAAAAAGTCAATTCATTTGTTTACTTATTATTCCATTTTTTAAAATTGTTTTTTATTTTAATAATAGAAAACATTTTAATTTATTTACTAAAGACTAAAGAAAAATTAAATTTCTTTAATAACTATCGTTAAAAAATATTGCAAAAATAGATTTCTAGTAAAGACAAATAGGCAAAAAAAGGTGAAAATAAGCTGAATAAAAAATAGTAGACTAGAAATTATGAGAGACAAATTGTTCGTAAATAAATTATTATAAAGAAAATTAAATCTTTTTATTAACAGAGAAAATAAATTATATTTCTTTATTAACAATTGTTTCATATAAGAAATTAAGTAATTAACAAAGAAAATTAAGTGTATTGACCGGAAATCGGTAAAACTTAATATACAAAGATCAGAGATTGAGAAGGTCAGCCAATCCAGGGGGGACCAGGGAGGGATTTTTCCAAAAACGCTCAAAAAACCTATATATTTATGATGAAATTTTGCCTAATTTAACTGGATTTAGCACCAATTTAGGAAAAATTTCCTAATTTTGAGCAAAAAACCCCCAAAATTTGCCGGCCGCCAAAGGCGGCCCGCAAAACGTCGAGGGGGTACTTTTTCTCGGACCAAATGCTGGGGGGGGGGGGGATAAATGCAAATTTTCAAAACCAGGGAGATTTTTGCCTGATTGATCTCTGACAAAGATGTATAAGATTGTTAATATAGAGAAGTAGTTGTTTTGGTGGAAAATTGTTGCTTAGCAAATTTAAATTGATATAATTAAAAAAAAACGTTATCAGATATAATACAAATGATTTACAGTAAAAATTATCTTTTTAAAAAATTGATTTAACCCAGTTTAGACAGTTTATAAATTTAACAATTTATGAAAATAATAATTGAGTGACTTCAGTAAACTTATAAAGTTTAAGAAGAGTAGGTGATCACTGATCACCAGGCTAAGGAATGGAAGCTCAAATGGGAGCTAAAGCAAAATGTAGTAAGTAGTGTATATGGAACGGAGATAAAACAAATAATTGCAAATATAAAAAATGATAATCGAAAATGTTAATGTCGAAAATATTAATGTTGAAAATGTTAATGTAGAAAATGTTAATATCGAAAATATTAATGTTGAAAATGTTAATGTAGAAAATGTTAATATCGAAAATATTAATGTCGAAAATGTTAATGTCGAAAATGTTAATATCGAAAAAATGATAATCGAAAATGTTAATATTGAAAATATTAATGTCAAAAATGTTAATGTCGAAAATACTAATGTCGAAAATGTTAATATCGAAAATATTAATGTCGAAAATGTTAATGTCGAAAATATTAATGTCGAAAATGATAATGTCGAAAATATTAATTTCGAAAATGTTAATATCGAAAATATTATTTTCGAAAATGTTAATGGCGAAGATATTATTGTTGAAAATTAGTAAAGTTTAAAATATTAAATAACAATGTTTACATTTTGCTAAAATTAAATATATAAAAAATAAATAAAAAACAATAAAAATATTAGTAATAAAATTGAATTATATTTTAATCTATATTTTCGATATTAACATTTTCAACATTAATATTTTTGACATTAACATTTTCGACATTAACATTTTCGACATTAATATTTTCGATATTAACATTTTCGATTATCATTTTTTATATTTGCAATTATTTGTTTTATCTCCGTTCCATTTACACTACTTACTACATTTTGCTTTAGCTCCCATTTGAGTTTCCATTCCTTAGCCTGCTTATTAGTGATAAATTGAAATTGTTTCCAAAGTTTTCTATAAAGTAGTAAATAAGGCGATGTGGTGATGTTTTGAGACTAAAAATTTTAAAACGTATATTAAATATAGTAAAATAGAAAAATTAACGTCAAATATAGTAATGTCGAATATAGTAAAGTCGAAAAAATTAATTAAGTTAAATGAAGTTTAAAATTTTTTGAGTTTTTTGGCCAAAATTTAGACATTTTTTAAAATTGATGTTAAGTCCGTTTTAAATTTATTTTAAATCCGGTTTAAATAAAGTTAAATTGCAACATAATTATATAGGGTTATTAATTATTTTTTAAAAAATTTCTCATCTAGTCTCAATAATACTCTTCCTAATCCCCATGGATGGGCAGACCAAATGAGACCTTGGATTTATATCTGGGCAGTTGCTACAGCTTATCCATAATTTATAAGAAAATTTAATTATTTTTATATTATAAAATGAAATTTGAGAAATTATTTACAAGGGCAAATAAATTATTTTAATATAACAAAAATACATTTACATTAAAAGAAAATATTAATAATTAAAGAAATAATTATGTAAATTTCAAAAATTATTATAATAAACAAATAAATTGGTAATTAATTGTCATTGGTAAATCAAAATTAATTTAAAATGTATAAAAGTAATCATTTTTTAATTAATTAGTTTAAACTTTAAAAATTAATTGTTTATTAAAAATTGCAAGCTAAAGGAACTTAGTTAAGTAATTTAAAAAAAATAAAATTAGACATTTTAGCTTGTCAATTCAAAACAATTAAATTTTAAATTAGCTAATTAAGATTTAAGAAATTTGTACATTTTAATTTAATTTTGAAAGATGACAAAGTTAAAAAACAATATTTTAATTTGTAAAAATTTTAAATAAATTTTTATTAAAATTATTTTAATATAATTTTATGTATATTTAAAAGTACTACAAATTGTCAAGTTAAATTTTTAATCTAGCTCTTTTAGTTTTTATTTTATAACACAATATAATTTAATAGTTAGATTGTCAACAGCTCCGTATACGTAGTTTGTGGCTAAACCGCTCGTACACGACCAATATACGGCGCTTGGTAAGCAGCCCGTGGTCTTCTTGCCATCAAACCCTATTAAACTATTACCGGTAATTTTGAATAATTTATAACTCATTTGAAAAATCATATTTTAAGATTTAAAACAATTTATTTCATTATTGAAGTTTAAGTTTACCCTGCCTTATAAGTATATGTACATAGAGCCTTTGGTTTAAATTTAGGGAAATAGTATTTTTTCATCTTATATGTACATCAGAGATTGAGAAAGTCGGCCGATCCAGGGGGGGGGATCAGGGGAGAGATTTTTCTCAAAATTTTGGCCAAAAACCTAGGGGAGGATCAGGGAGGGGATTTTTC
>JAQFXP010001200.1:0-20868 GCA_034693685.1 Belba bartosi
TCTCTCTCTCTCTCTCTCTCTCTCTCTCTCTCTCTCTCTCTCTCTCTCTCTCTCTCTCTCTCTCTCTCTCGAGTGATTACTCTTTTTTCAAGTCTTAGCTCGATTTAAATGAATACATTTCCAGATTAATGGACATAAAAAGTGAGTTTTGAAGTAAAAAAGAAAAGTTTTTAATGAAATGTAATACTGGTATAAATGTCTGCTTATTATTATTATTCATATGAATAGAAAAAAATCTGTGAATATATGAATCTGTCTTCGCATCAGAAAATCTTTGTAAAAAACAATTTGTGAGGAAATATGCACTGAGTATACAAAAGGGTATACTTAAAAAATTATTATTTTTATTATTTCATTGACTGATGTCAATCTAATGTCGGAATAACTGCTAATTATTTGTGTTTGTTTAAATCTTTAAGATGTTTTAAGTATTAACTTTCCATTAAAATCAACTAACTATACAAAGTTTGTAATCACAAATATTGCCAATAAATAGCATAAAAAAGCTCTGAAAAGCCTAAACTAACTAATAAATTACATTCTTTCGCTCAATAATTAACATATCTTTGACCTTAACTAACATTAAAGCATTTCTGTTCGCATTCAATCGCAAACTTTTTGAGAAAATTTTTTTTGAATGTTTTGTTAAGAATCGCAAAACATTTTCCAGAAATATACGATCGATGCAGACATTGAATTCAAATCGCATTATCTGTATTGATGTCTATCAAACTGGTTCGACGGGTTCGCAAACCAACATTCGGTTCTCTCATCAAATATTTTAACGAGACATGACCACAGGGATTGACGACTTCGACTACGGCTCACCACTTGCATTAACTGACCCTTTCCCTTCCACTTGCTCTGGCCCTAACAAAGCTCTCATTCCGACGGCAAAGACTTTCCATTCAAAAACTATTTAATTCTTGACATACCTTAAGCCGTAAGAGTTGAGAGAGAGAGAGCAGGAGAGAGAGAGCAGGAGAGAGAGAGAGAGAGAGAGAGAGAGAGAAGCGTGGAAGGTTATTTGACTCAAATATTAGGTGATGGGGTAAAGTGACAAGCACAGGCACAAGCGCAAGCTCTGCCAACTGGTTGGTTTATATAAGACTTATACCGAAATATAGTCGGAGGTTGTCTGAGTCGTACTTCTCTTTAATCATATATTATGTGAATGAGTGTTGAGGTGTGAGAGAAGTGAGAGTAGAGTTCAATAATAGTCTGATATAATGTGCAGAGAAGGCAGAGACAGAGGCAGAGACAGGGGTTGATGGACTGCATTGGAGACTGCATTCAATAACTGATTGAAAAAGCGTTTTTGGCGAATAACTCGGTTGAAAAGAAATGCTATTCAGACTTACCGTCATTGATGAGTCTGATAATAATTTTGGCCATATTTTGCACTTTTTGTGTCGCACAGTCGGCTGAGCCGTCGCCTTCGATACATAAATCTTTGAAATTAAATGAAATAAAAGACTAAAATATTTGAATGAATGCATTGAATGAGAAACTGTATTAAAAACGAATCATACAATTGATAATGTCTTCAATGGTCTGAAAGTCATTATTTCTGTAAAACTTTCGAAACTCTTTGCGTAAGTCATAGAAAGTATTGAAATATTCGGGTAATGCTATGCTTTTGTTAGAAGCTTCCGGATGAAGCACTTGTCTCAGGTGTAACTGTCCGTCAGTGATCAGGTGGAAGGAGCGCCCAGTCGTCTCACTCGAGAGCTTGGCTTTGGCGAACTGGTCGAGCTGTGGGTAGATTCAAATTAGCAGTTAAGTCAAGTTAGCTTTGCTTTCAATGTCTCAATAGTGCAGTAGAGGTAGATCGCAGTCACGAGAGCTCAGACAGAGTCTCCAAACTTGGAAAGTAGAGAATTGGAGAGAAATGTAGGGAAAAGGAGTCTAAGCTATGATATGTTCCATCAGAGGAATCAGTGCAGACAATGTGAAGTAAAGTTAAGGCAAAACTAATCATAATTTTAAACACAAACTTGAAAGTGAGTGCAGACGACAAGAATAATAATAGCGATAATACTGTAAAAGCTCTTCGACTCCATTATTCAGATTTAATTGTGTTAAACGATATGAGAAGAGAGTCAACAAGTATTAGATGTTTAAAAGTTATGAAATACTAAAAGACAGGAAAACAATTATTATTTTTATATTTTTTTGTGAAGAAACATATTAACTAATAATAGTTTTAAACAAAAATAGAGATTATTTTTAATACTTTTAATTAACAATCAAGAGCTCAGACGAGCAGATTTGAAAAGGAAAAACGTTATGAGATAATTGATTTACATTAGTTTACAATATTTTGAAAACTATGAATTGTAAACTAAATTTCTGGAACTTCAATCAAGATGTTCATGATCACATTCATACCTCTTCGAGCACATTTTCCAGGGGTTGTCCGTTTTTAATCAATTCCTCGGTGAGGCCAAACTTATTTCTGGCCACTTCGGACAGTAGGTTCTCATTGACATCAGCGCTGCGAGGTTTGACCACATTTGTATGAACTGCCACCACCTGCGAGCACAAGACATTGGACATATTTTAGTCAATTATTTAAAACAAGTCTTTATCACAATTTATGCCTCAAGTCTTTGCATAAACGGTAAACATAACTAAACTACAGAATTCATAAACAACTCAATAAATTAGCATTTTTTACATCAAAGGACTTTAAAATATTTTTAAATCTTTTAAACTAAATGTTTTTACTTAAAAAAAATAATAATAAGAGCTAAGTCGACACCATATCTTGTCGACTTTTCTCAATTTTGTTTTAGTTATTTCTTTATAATACTTAAAACTTATCTTTACTTTCCAAAAAAATTTAAAATTTATTTAGAAAAACAAAGTTCTAGTTTTGTCAATGCAAGCAAGTTGTTTGTTTGATTTTAATTTTTACCATTCTCCTATCTTTAAAAGTAAAAGTGCAAAATTGGCTTGCGTTGATAATACTCAAGTTAAAAAGAATATAGTTAAAACACTTAAATTTCAAATATAGCTTTAAATATTCAAAATTATTAAATTAAGTTTTTTTTTCAAATATATTTTTGGCCCTCATTTGCATTCATAATATTTTGGTTAGACATGTATGCGCTCTGTGTTGGGCAGTAATCGTGGGTTCCATTCATTGTAGGTTTTCATTGAATACACCTTTGATTTAATTTAAACAAAAATTAGTCACAATTCTAGACTTAAAAAGACTCCAAAATTCTTTAAATTAGAAATTTATGTTTTTTATGTCAACATTTCAACAAAGGATTGTTTGAACAGCACTTCTAATGATAGCGATGTGATTGCATTTGATGTTTACTTAAGATTTTGATTGGAATTCTTACGGCTCTTAAGACTTTTTACCGAAAATTTTTTTCACAAAGAGTTGGCTAAGAGTTGTGTTGTTTGAAGTAAAGGCGAGAATTTATTCATAATTGTTGAGCTCATACTTAACAGTTTGTGTCTCTCTTTTCAAAAGGAAATGTTGTTCACAGCTATGGTTTAGGTCTTTGACATTAGCTCTTATGCAATGACTAAAGGCATTGACAATTGTAGAGATACTTCACTCATCGTGAGTCGTATATTAGTCGTCATATTATTATTTATATATTATTTCAGTTACTTTTGTCGGTCTCTTAGTTTCAAAGACCCGAACCTCTCCCTCAGAAATGCAAAACCAATTCTGATTTTTGAAAAGTTAATAGTTTTCTATCCCTTCTTATAGTCTAATATAAGTAGATATCGAACACAAATCAATGAACTTTTGCCACAAATTAGTTAAGAATTTTTATTACCAATATTTTAATGACATTAACGAAAAATCATTAATACATTAAAAAGAGGAAAAATTGAATTCGCTTTCGGGTCGAAAAGTTGAAAAACTTAGCGCTCAGTCTCACTCCGTCTATGCCTGAACTTCACCCTCTATTACGAGTTAATCATTATGTTTGGGCACAAAAAAAAACTTTAGTTTCAAAACTGAACATCACTTATAAATTCAAGCAATGTTAGAGTCGGAGTAATTACGAGAAATTCACTCATTTATTAATAACGATTTGTTCGGTCGTATAATTCTTATGGCTCTGGACTGGAGTATAGCTTAGACTTCAAGTGGTTGTGAAATAGAAAAAGGAGAGGATTATGAAAATGGTTGGACAGAGACAGAGATTAATTGTTTTAAATTACATGAGAAATCAGGAGAGTGTTTTTCATTATATTTTTCTTCTCTAGAAAACTAATTTGCATTAGAGCTGAGCCAACAAATAGATAACAAAAAGCGAGAGGAGAGGAGAGGGAGAGTCAACATATGTATGAATCCCTGCACTCATATAAAACTATTTTGCATTATAGCTCATAAAGGTATAGCTTTAGGTAATTCTTATCCTCTTTTAGAGATAAAGATATTATAACTTTAAATATATTTTCTAATGCTTAGGTCAGAAACCTATTTAAACTTTTTTTAGCAAAATATTTGACTCGAGAGGAAGTTTTTTGGTTACAGTATTCGTCTCAACTTGTTTAGTGTTACTGTAACAGTCAGTAGTGGTTCAGAGTTTGACTGAATTTACGCTATCATGCATTAGGGCTAACGTTAAACAGCACTCGACTCGGCGTAGGGTTTGCTTCAAAAGTCAAACCAAACATTTTACCTAAAATGCAACACAAAAACAAATCGCTATTTATCAAAAACTCAAATTTGAAGGTCTGTCGCCTTAAGTAGACTTTTGAGCTTTTTTTCGAAATAAAGTTTCTAATGTTTTGACTTTGAAATACGAGTTTAATTAACAAACTAAAACACATTGCTGCATTGTTGCTTGGCATTTGAAATAACTCTTTGGCGTTGTTTAAGTCATACACTAATTGAACAATTGTTGTCTTCGATTCTAAGTCAGACTTTTGAGACATTTTATGGCAAACAAAGTATACGAAATATTGTGCCTAAGATAAAGAGATACAGAGACACCAATTGGCTTACGGCTATTCCACGACATTTAAGTACTTCTTGAGTGGTCTTGAAGTTTGTTTTGGATAACAAACTCTAACAATAATTTAATCACAATAGCGATCATCTATTCTCAACAGCTTTGGTTTTGTAAGTGATTTATTAGTTTGCATTCATTTATAGCTAATAATCATATTTTTATTATTCAGAAATTGACTTAACGTTAATAAATAGTGAATTTCGAAATAATTTTAGCAAAAAAAGACTCAAATTGGCTCAAAACTGAATTAATAATTTTCTCAATAATTACTCTGTATTTGTGTTTTAAGTGAAAAATAGAGACTATTATGTTATGTAAAATATACATTAAAAAGCATTTGATTAATGCATAAATTATACGATTGTTATGAATCGGACGGTCATTGAATATAATAACTGTTGGCAACACTACAACAGGTAGTGATGAGATAATACGAGGAGAGGATGAGACCATTCATACAATTCAGATATGTTTCCTGTGCTTTAACAGCGATATAAAGTACAGTAGTGAGAGTCCAAGTGATATAATGAGTTGGGGATGGACTGCAGCTGAGACTCACAATCGTATTGTACACAACAGTAGACATGTATTACTCGTTGTCAGCAATTGTCGCAATAGAATAGCAGACAATCGGACCCATTCTGAAAGAGGCATAAAAACGCCGAACGTTTGGCTTCAATGGTCTGACGTCTATTTGATGGACCATTTCCTTAGCTCTACAATCAGTTCTATTATTTCGTTTGATTACACACTCGTAACCAATAAAAGATTGACAACTATTTCAACTATTTTACATATTCTCAGAGTTTGAAACTTTTCAATTTCAAACATATCTCTAAAAATGAGCTTATTTTTAGTGTTTGTTGTCTCGAAGATTAGAGGCACTCAAGCGTTGTGTTTATGTTTGCAATGACAGCGATAGCTGAGATTTTCACTTTTGATGAGTATTTCATTTAAATGTTCATTCAATCAAAACTGAGTACATATTTATGAGCGAAAAAGCTATTTGTTTTCAACTCTCATTGGAATTTCAAAAATATTCTAGCAATCGCATTTTTCTGCACTTAAATATACGATACATTAAAATAAAATTCATTACAATTTAACTTCAATTTATTCACTGAATGAGAACTAACGTAAAGACAAAAACAAACCAAATGTTTGTATTCTAATTGATGAGTTAGTCTAATAAGAACTGAAGGTTAATTAAAACTAACAAACAATTTCATTAATTAGTGCAGATTTTATCAAATATATAAACAGATAATTCATTCGATGCTTAGAATGTCAAACAATAAAAGTCTTGAGTATTCGAGAAATGCTAACCATTTGATCGCGAATTAAAAGAAACGAATAAAACGAATGGATATATAAATACATAATTCGAGTCTGAATTGAGTAGAAAAGGTAAGACAAGTGCTTAAGAATTTGTTTGATTGCATGACAAACAGTCGTTTCCTTTTATTTCTTTCAATGAACGGGTTTTTTGATTTTATAGCAATTGACTTCACTTCACGCCTAAGACTTAAGTTTGATTTAATGCAGACTTTTTAAGTCACAGATAATTGCAATCTTTTCCATTCATACAATACTTATTTAAGTATTCAATTCTGAATAGAATTTCTATTGTAATTCAGTTAAACTTATTATTGAGAAGAAATTGTATGAAAACATTCAAACTTTCCTCCGATATAATGCGATTTCAATGCCAAACGCTGTCGACGTCGCTAACAGTTACTCTCAATTTTCCTCAAATTATGCCACTCTTTGGCTTACAGTACGTACTCTTCATTGTGAACAAACTCTCGACAAAAGACTAAACACTTCTCACTATTCATAAACTTAACTCTTATTTCGATTTAAGCAAAATATATCCGAATATATGACACTTTATATATAAAATTTAAAAATCAATTTTAATTGAGACAATTGAATACTATATAAAAATATAATTTTAAATCTATTATATCATATTTTAAAATACACGTGCAATTTTTTACAAAGAGAATAACTAAAAAATAAGTAGCATACAAATTTTAATTTAAAAGTTTACAAACTATTTAGAAATGGTTAAAGTAATTGATAGAAACAAGTAAACATTTAGTACTAAATGTTATTTAATTGAAGCATAATTGTTTTATTTATTTTATCCGAAACTATTTTGATGTCATATTTTTATTTATTTTTGTTAATGTAGTAATAAAATAATAAAATTTGATTCAATTATATTTATTTATAGTTTTTTAAAATTATTATTCTAATCAACAAATCTGTTTCGTTTCATAGTTTGTAAACAATTTTAATAAAAAAGAAAATAAAAAATTATATTTGCATTAATAATTTAGCAAATGTTTAATTTTGTTATAATTTCTAACATTTATTGCTAATTAATTCAAAAATGTTCTCTAAGTTTGTCATAAAAAAATTCAATAATAATTAATATTTATGTGGAAAAAAATTCTAACCAATATTTTAAAATTTGTTGAAATTAATTAAAAACAAATCAATTAATAAGTTTAAAATATAGTTAAAATATGCTAAACATTAAAGAGATAAATGGTTTGTTATTATGGATAAAATTTTTTATGGATTTAAAAATAAAAATAAAAAATAATAATAAGAAGAATTTTATGTAAATGTGTTTTATTTGCCTATTGCAACTTTTTATCCATTATTATAGTAAAACTGATGTAATTATATTTTATTATTTTTGAGCAAAGAATATGAGTTATTCTTATGAAGTGAATGAATGAATGGGTTTGTTTGGAAAATGTTTTTAAAGCTCATAATTAGTAAATCATTGAACACTCAGACAATTGTGATTTTTATGTGACTGCAAATAAAAAATATGCTGAAAGCTATTCGAAGGTATAGTTTGAAAGCTTTATTTTTAAAAACATTTGACGACAATTATATTTTTGCTTTTTTCTAATGACTAATAAAAAATTATTTAAGTGACTTTAAAAATTTAGTAGTTTATTTTATCAATTTCTCTGCTATTGAAAATATATAAAATATTTTTTACTTTCCTCTCATTTATGTTCTTCTCTTTTATTCAATTAATTTTATTTTTGTATAATTTTCCCGAATCTGTCTAGCGAGTAAATTTAATTATAAAAGGAAATATAATCTAAAATATAAACAAAATTAGTGTTGTTATTTGTTTTGATTCAAAATTATTATTCTATTGATTTCAATTTGTAGTGAAAACTTCGTGTTTTGCAATTATTCAATATTAGAAATTTCTATTGAAATCATTGAAATCACTATTAAATTCATTGCACTTTAAAATCACATAAACGTGAAATTAATTCAAAAAATTTTAATATTTCTTATTTTTACAAATTTGCTGTAAACGTCTAAATCAGATGATATGTATTAGTGAAGGTTAGAGTGATTTCCAAATTAAGAATACAATTATAGTTTTGCTCAATAATTTATAATTTATTTTAGAATAGTTTTTATTATGTGAATGAAAATTTAAAAATAAAAAACAACAACAAAAATCTATTCAATTCAATTTTATAAATAAATAAATAAATAACTTAATTGTTATTCAAGATCATTAAAGTGTCAATGAAACAAAAGCGCCGATAATTATAGCTTTCCTTTTCAAACATTATAATGTAGTAAAAATAGCGTCAATTAAGGAATAGTTAAAAAAATTTCAATAAGTTATCCCAAACTCTGATCAAAACAATTCAATTTAATAATTATTATAAGACGTAAATTAATTTATTCGACTAAATCTTTTCCTAACTCTAAATAAAGTAATTTGTTTTATAATATTATATAAATTAATGTTTAGTATATATATATATATATATATATATATATATATATATTATGGTATATATAAAATCTTATTATATTTGCTTTGACTTCGGGCTCTGTTAGGTCAGTGGCTCAAAGAAAAAGTAATTCAAATTTTTATATGTTTTCAGTACTTATTCACTGGATTTGAAATTTTAAAAATAAATTTCTTTTGAAGAAAAAATTGCTTCAATCTAATTTAATATAATTTTCTTTTAAATCCATTTATATTTTTGTCAAATTGTATTTCATTTATCAACAAAAATATCAATCATTTTGTCAAAAGTCGTGCGAAATGTGCGATGAATTCATTTGATATGAACTGAAAAGCTTTTTGAGTCTAAATGCGCACAAAAATGTGTTTCTTATTATTTTTTGAATTTAAATCAGAATATTAATTGTGTGTCACTTAATATCTCTCTCTCTCTCTCTCTCTCTCTCTCTCTCTCTCCTGCTCTCTCTCTCCTGCTCTCTCTCTCTCTCGCTCTCTCTCTCTCCTGCTCTCTCTCTTTCTCTCTCTCTCTCTCTCTCTCCTGCTCTCTCTCTCCCCCTTCTCTCCTCTTCCCTCCTAAGCCTTTTAATTGTGCTAAGAGTCTAAGTCAAGTCAAGTCGTAGGCAGAGAAGTATTTTTCATGATTTCTGATTTTCCAACTTTTTTTCAAAATTATTTTTCCATTTTTGAGCCTAACCTTCATTGCAATCAGTTTTGAGAATTTTATTTTAAACTTATTTTTTTAGTTTAATTTGTTTTTTGTTGTTGAAAGTCTGCTAATTAGATGTCAATCGAAAATCAATGTTTTGATAACTTTGAAAATAACAAATTCAATAACTTATAGAAATTAAATTAATTTCTAAGAAAAATTGTTTTATCGTTTTTTTCTTGACATTTTTTATATTTCTAAATATGAAAACTAAAAAAATATTATTAATATATTATACTTAATAATATCTGACAATTCATATAAATTTGTGATAAAATATTAGAGATATCGAGAAATGTAGTAATTTATAGCTCACAATCAGTTAGAGAAAAAAAATTTGTGTAAACAGTCTTAATATACTCTGTATTGTATATAAACTGAAGAGTGAAACCCAAAAGTAAAATATATTTCTTTGATATCATTTTTACACATTTTTGAAGATAACTTTTTACACAAGGATTAGGATATTATAAAAGCTATTAGCGATAAAAAAGCGTCTTGTTGAGAAGCAGTCAAGAGAACAGACTATAAATTAGTTTAATTTAATAACAAAACTCTGTCAAACATATGTCAATTAAATTGAAATTTTGAATCAGTTAGTGAATTATATTTTTAATGTTCTTAAACTACAGTAAATTATATCAAATAGTGTTTCTAAAGTCATATTTGGGACAAATCAGTCGTTGATAAAAGTTTGAGTCAAATATAGATTTATAGATAAAATCTATTCTAAGGATACGAGCAAAGAATGCAAGCAAATGCCAAATGCCAGTTGAAATTCATATGGATTCAGGTGACACACCTGTGCTTTCCTTACAATCACAGCTACTAAAACAAAACTGAGTTTTTCAAAAGTTTTGTATCGACTCAGACTCACAAGCAATGAGTTTTTGGAGTAATTCGAAAGCAAAACAAACAACAAATATATAAAAAATTTAACCAAATTCTGACAACTGTTTAGAGAATTGAGCGGTAAGTGATCGAATCGGTTGTGGACTTACTTTACAATTGGTTATGTCGACCACCACCCAAGCGAAGAGCACCGTCTCCTCCTCGTCACATCCCAGGTCCTCCTGGTGTAATCCGGCGGTGACGACGTAGACCAGCACCAGATATCTTGTAGTTGCCATTTGCCGAACACAATCACCTCACGAGTAAAGAGCAACAGATAGTTAGACTGAGTTTGAGTGCCAGTGCCAGCGCCAGTGCACACCCGAATGGAAAGAGAAAACCAAAACAACTAAAGCAACTAAGCCTTAACCTCTTGCCTTCGCTGATCCCCAGTTGTATGAATGCCCAGTTATGCCCAGAGCTATAGCTAAAATGCCCGACTCTCTACAGTGCAGTTGTGTTGCAGCACCTCACTTACAGCCTACCATTCCTACCAAACCTACCAAACCTCACCTCAATCCTATACCTGAGCCTAACGTCAACTTTTTTGATCATTTCTGCAACAGGTATGGAGTGTACGCCTCGTTGAATAAGCACTACCTGAGTACTACCTGAGTACTACCTGCCCAACAAGTTTACGACATCGACTCGAAGCTCAGCTCAGCATTCATTGCATAGCATAGCATAACAGCACAACATATCTCTAAACTTATGTATTCTTTCTCTCACTCTCTTTGGCTTTGCTTACATCAAACACCTGTTGCAGTGGTTTTCGATTGTCACCAGCACTGGAACAGTGCAGCCATTCCTCAAAGTTCTAAGCCGTCGACAGTTGTTCAAAGACAGACTCACTTTCTCTGCTTTCGAATCATTTAGTCATTTGTGAGGCATTTGAAGAGTGCTTCACAAGAATGAGTTCACTAACAGATATTCTGATATTTAGGAAGCGCTCAATGTTTAGGGCTTATCAATGCTTTGATATAACTTTTATTATATGTCACACACTGTACAGGTATTACTAATAGCAAATACAGGTATAGTATAGTATAGTATAATATAATACAATATAATATAACTTTTGCCTAACTTTTGCATATATTGTGTAACACAACAGCATATAAACTATATAAACACCTGCGTCACCAGCAAACCAACACAAACCAACCAAACCAACAAACCAGTTTTTTATTCCTTTCCACCATAGACTAGGAGAACACCGGCAAACAGACAGTGCATCTGAGGGAGAGAGTGGGGGAAGAGAGAGAGAGAGAGAGAGAGAGAGAGAGAGAGAGAGAAAGAGAGAGAGAGAGAGAATCAATGACTTTCGGTTATAATACACTTTTTCTTACAAATGGTCTTAAGGTATGCCTTCTAAGGCATCAATAGATTTATTTTAACAAAATATTCTCTTTAATGATCCGAACGGTGAGAGTCTTACGAGTTTTACAACGTATGGGGAGGGGATAGACATGAAAATAATAGAATAGCAAAAAATTATTATTACTTTGTATTAAATGCTGAATCAATTCAGAATCACGTTATATAAAAAGTGAAGGCATTCGAGGAATACGTGAGACATAGATCTCTAAAACAATAGCTGTTTTTTCAAATCTTATTTTTATTTATTGCTTTGCTTTTTACAAGTGTTTGAATTGTTTTTTAATTTCCAAAAAAAGTTTTAAACAAATGGAAGGATTCATAGCTGAGAACCCGTTTAATGAATGTATAAAAAATGAGTTAAATATTTGTAAAAATAAATCTTATGTTAAGGTTTTGAAGTTCAATTGGGTTTCAAGATGAAACTTTTTTCGATGAGAAGGGTTGTAGTTCTACCCCTATCCGTACCCCTTAAGTCATTCGAGCGATGCTCACTATCTCAGAGCTTATAATAGAAATATTTGCATATATTTTGATTGAGTATTACGTAGAAAATTAGAATCATTTGATTAATGGCAGATAAGACTTAGTCAAACAAATTAAAGACAATTAAAACCAATTTATAAATTGATTAATGAAATCGACGATCAAAAGACTTCTAAACCTATTTGAAAACAAGTGCGGCACTCTGTCATGTTAATTTTAGATTAATATTCAATTAAGATTAAACACGTAATTCACTTCGAAATGTCAATCTTTGCAAACAAACAAATCTTTGCTTTACATTTGTCGAAGTGAGCAATGTTAATTTTTTGTTGTTTAAGCTCAATATGCTAGACCTACTGCAACAGTTTGTGCTCTATTATATTTAGAATAATATTTTAATACTGTATTATAACTTATATATATTTACAGCATAATAAATAGCAATGCCGGTATTTGCAATGCGCCAACTTAAGTTATTATTGTTGACTAATAAAATGTTTATAATATCTTTGCTTAAGTTAACTCAATTATATAATCAATATAAAAGCATAACATTGAGGATAGTCGTCATCACTTCATATAGATAGCAGTCATACTGTACTTAAATTGTTTCTTAAGTCAAATATTTAAAAAAGCGTTTATTTGCAAACAATAACTGTTTGTAAGTTAACATCATTTGTCTCTCAGCTTCAGAAGCTGTTGTGACGTAAGCAGTGAATCACTGATTGCATCAGACGTTGGATATTATGACAAACATTGAATCAAACAGTTATTGAACATTGATTTTGACAATCAGTTTATGATTATTTGATTTTACAAATATATGGATTAAATTGATCTTAAATGGATTATCTTAAGCAAAGAGTGAATAATTTAAAAATCATCGTCTTTGATCTTGGTAATTGTTTTATTTTCTTAATTTAGTGCAAATTCAACTGAAATTAAAATTTTAATACAAATTATTTTTGTAATTATTTCTGAATTAATTAAAATATTTGTGAAATTACGAAAAGATTACACTTTATGGCCGTTTTGGGTCGACACTCATGTCTCACCGCCTTTTCGTTCGGATCAGTTAGTCTTCAATTTATTTATATCTAATAATTAATTGATTTAATTGATTGTCATTTCATTCCTATCTAACGATTATTATTATCTAATTTCGCGTCTTTTGTCTCAATTATCCGATTATTTCAATTTTAATACTAATTAATAATTGTTGTCTCAAAAGCAAATCTAAACTTAAATTTGCAAACATTTGCGTTAATTCATGCGAAAACTCAATTCGTTTTATCATTTCTTTAATAAATTGATTTTTTCCGAAACAAAAAACTGAATTAATTTTCAAAATTATTTTTTTCTCTTCAAATAAATCATATTTTTGTTTGAAAGACCACTAAAAGTCTTGAGATTATCAGTGATTGTGTGGATCAGAGGAGAGACCACCGAATGAATTGAGCAATAGATCAGACTTTTTGAGTAATTGACATATCATTCAATTCAACCCTCGGATGAATTTTTTCAAAAAAAAAATTATTTTTTAGAAATATATTCCAAATATAGTAATGAATATAAAACAGATTTATTTCTACAACTGATTCAGAGTTTCAATTAGAGTTCATTCATTAGTTTGCTTTTACTTAACTATTTGTTTTAAAATAAGTCTTAAATATTTATGAGAAAAAAATTCAATCAATTTTTATTTAAATTTTATTTATTATATTTAAATCGATTTATTCGTTTGTTTGACTGATTGAAGGAATGGAAAAGTGAGCGACGCTTATGGCCACGAAGTCAAGTATTATCCAGGAGTTCCCGAAGTTCTCAAAACTCTTAAGTGTTTGGGATATACTTTAGGCATCGCTTCGAGGTTTAGACACTTTTCTAATGTTTAAAATATTGTCTAATTTTTAATTTTCGGTAATTTTTGAAATTATTTTGAAATATGCAGAACATCGGCCACTGAAGAGGCGGAAAAGTTAATGGAATTGTTTAAATGGAACCAATACTTCACATATAACCAGATATACCCCGGAAGCAAAACAACGCATTTTAATAATATCCGTAAAGAAAGTGAAGTCCAGTTCTCGGAAATGCTATTCTTCGACGACGAGACCCGAAACATAAGAGACCTTAAGGCCAAAGGAGTGGTCAGTATTCTGGTCGACAACGGAATCAATAAGAAAGTGGTCGCCGAAGGCATCAAAACCTTTGTTCAAAAATCGGAAAAATAATTGTTTCTAATGTTTAGTTCAATTGTTTTGAAATATAAACGCATTTATTGTTTTCGAATCAAAAATTTATTTATTTATTATTTTTTTCATTAAATAATTTTATTTTGTTTTAATATTGAACTACAAATTAAAATAATTTTTTGTAAAACTATTTGTTCTATAAATTAGATATTTTTAAATTTAAATAAAGAGGAAAAGCAGTGAATACTTGAAATTTTATTATTTAAAAAACAAGTTTTGATTTGAAATAAAGTGAATGATTTGTGTAAAGAGTTTATTAATTGGATTAAAAAATATATAAATAAATCGAAAAAACAATAATTGTTTTGTTGTATAATAAAAGAAAGGGTGAAATTCATCTTAAATTTCATAAATAATTTATTGATTTGTATAATATGAATGATTTCAAGGTTTAGATTCAATTCAAAAATTGTTTTTCTCCATTAGAAAAGCCAAATGTGTGGTTCATATTATCACATATTTTAAACGTCTGTTTAGTTTTTGAACAAAACTTAAATTTAGATTTTGTTCAAAAAAGTCTTTTAATTTATTTGTTATTTACTTATAAACTATTAAATTGTTTCAAAAGTTTTAATTTTAATTATATTTTTAAAGAGAAACCTCTTTTAATGTGTTTATGATTAGAACATTTGGACTCTTGATTTGATGACATGAAGGCCAAGATCTCAAATCAAAAAAACAATTTTTTCTCTTTTTTTTAATTAATTAATTAATTTATTAATGTTTTGTTTGCTTTAAAAATATTGATTTTAATAAATTATTATTCAAACTAAAAGTCAGTAATAGTCTTAAAGACAAATAATTTGAATGCAATTATTGGTTTACTTTCGAGACATTACTACTTAAAACCACTTTATTTCCGGACACAACCGTATGATTGATCGATGACTTCTTGTCGCCTATAATCAGATCCAATTGATTAATAAAAGGATTAATTACAACAAATGCATACATTTTCTACGAAATACCATTATTTGTGGTTATTTCAAGAGCCGTCTTCTTCTTAGGCGGTTGTCCGGCGCTGTCCTCAGCATTGCGTTTGACAGACCCGCTGTGAACCATATATACGTGGTTTTCGAACAGCCGGTACAGGTTGAACGTGGCCGAGCATACCGTGCACTTGTAGGACAGGTGCGCCGGCTTTAGGTTAATTTTATGCACCTTTTGTTTAAACATTAAATTAAATATTAAACAATTTAAGTAAAACTACAAAAAATCATTACTTGATTCATATGTGCGACTAATTTATTAGCGAAAACGCGGCCACATATAGTGCAACGGCCGCCGTCTTGGTTCTGGTTGACCATGTCCTGCATGTTCGAGGTGACCAACCCGTGTGCGCCCAATAAGTGCCTCTCTAAGCCCTGATCGGTGAAGAACCTCCACTGACACTTCTGGCAATTGAGTGGAGGCCGAGAGGCCAACATTTTCGGATGAATTTTGACCTAATATTACAAATAATTAAAACAAATGGACAAATGGCAGACATAGAGACATAGACAAACCGGTCCATACCTTATGAATCCATTGCATGTGAGTCCTGAGCTGTTCCAGATCTTTGATATATCCGTCGCATATCTCACAGATGACAAACGTTCCGCTCTTTCCGGTCACGTTGTCATTGGTTGGTCTCATAGAGACGGGACTGTTGTTAGACTTCGAGAGGATATTAGGTTTATTCGAATTGGAATTGGAATTCTTCATGACGTTGGCTGCGGTCACCGACATCTTATTGATGAGTTGGGAGTTATTCTTGTTGTGAATGGGCACGAGTTGGGTGTGTCCGCCGGCCGTCGACAGCATTTGGTACAGTTGTGGTGAAATGTTTTTAGAGCCGTAAGGGTTGGACGTAAGCGGAGCTATCGGTCGAATAGTCTTCGGATGCATTGGCATCATCTGTTTGGGTGGCCTTCCCGGCCCTATCCTTACGCCCAACTGTTGCTGTTGTACTAAAAGCATTTGGTGTTGAAGACCAGTCGGAAGGCCAGGAATATGCGGAACCTTTGTCTGAGGATTGAGTGCTGCAAACCGGAGAGCCTGTAGTGTCGCCTCATATATCTTGATGTCCTCCTGAGTGATGGGTTTGGGTGTAATCGTTGGGAATTCATATTCTAAGTTGAGAAGTTTGTCGGCATTGAAGAACTTCAAGCATTTGGTTATATGTGTCGCGGCTTTTGACTTCACGCCCGACTCATACGGACAGACCGGACACTCATAGAGTTGGGGCGGGATTTCGATCAGACATTTCTTCTGGTGCAGGGCCTGAGTGTGTAATGTTATCTGTTTGGGGTCGCGAGTCATGTACTGACAGTAATTGCACTTATATTCGCGTCTGGGGGTCAGGTGAGGGAAAGCCATGTGTCCCTTAAGGACAAGCTTGAACTCAGTGCGGAAGTCGCAGTGTTCGCACTTCTCGGTCGGGAACACATACGAGCTGTTGGCCGCCCGACACTCCGCGTAGTACTCCTGTTGTGTCTTAAGCTCTTCGACCAAATCGTCGACCTCTCCCTCCCGTCGGATCTGTTTCTTCACTTTATTGATGGCGTCCTTATGGTACCACTGTTTGGCCCGACTCAGGCCCAACCCGACCAACATTTTCCCGACTGAACTAATATAGAAGTCGGCGATCGTTAGCATGTTTTTCGAGTTTTGCGAAACACCGGTAGAGTTGGCCTCAGATTTGTGGTTCGATTCTTCCAATTCTATTAATTTTTCGGGAAATTTGTTTGGCTTTTGAATCATAAGTGGAACCACTTGTGAGGGACAGTCGAGTATTGAGTCATTGCCATCAATATCGATGTCATTCCACGTCTTCTTATTGATAGCGATTCGCTTTCCAATCGAAACCCTTTTCTTCATATACTCCGGAAAACCCGTCTCTTCGTCACTGATATCGGGCGCGAAGTCCAGAAGCGGTTGACTTAAAGCCGTCGACGCGTTCGGCGATTTCGGGGACGCACTGGTCGACAGCACTTCCACTTCAGAGCCATTTTGTGTCAAAACCTTCGGCTGTAATGATATATCATTAGTCGACTTCTTGGCGGTCGGAACCATCGAACTGCTGTCCATCGAGTCATTAGGTGTGGCCTCAAAACTCTTCAACGATTCGCCAGTAATTCCATTGTCGGCGAACTTATTGGTCACCGAATTAGCGGTACTCTGACTCATGTCGTCGTCATCACTGATCACAATGTCGTCCACGTCTTCGTCGATGGCTTCGACTTCATTGTCGTCAATGTCTTCAATCGAGTCATGATTTTCCTGATTATCCAACTCTTCGTCATTTAAGTCGTCGTCGTCTTTGAGCGAACCGTTTGTGTTGTCTCTCATAATATTGTCGACGTCTTCGTCATTGTCTGCCATCGAGTCCTGCAATGGAGGCGAAGAACATTCCAAATCGATTACATCAATCACATTCATGTCTGCCATTGAGACAACGAATCGATTCAATACGTAATCAGTTTTGAGTTAACGTAATATATAAACAAAATTTGATTTAAATCCAAATATATATTAAAAGTCGGTTTATATCCGGCGATCGATATTATGATTAAATTATTAACAAATCTGTTAAACAAAACAAATAATTAATTAAAAAAAATTTAAATCGAATTAAAATATCGGCAATAATAGAGAAATAGCGAGGATTTGGCTAACAATGGCAGACCTCTGGTGCGAATCGAGTGGTTATCAGCGCTAATCACAGTTAAGATGGCGACGAATGGCAAGTGTGAGCACTGGAGTCGAGTCGAGTAGCGCTGGTGCCCTCCTTTCCACCTTTTCCTCCTCGAGCACTGGTAGTCGAGCACTGGCGCTCTCACACTCAGTCAGTCTTTTGGGGCGAATATCGCTTCAACACAATTGCGTTGCGAATACCCAGCGCTGGCAAAGGGGTCGGCAGAGCTATCTCTCTCCCTCTCTTTCTCTCTCTCTCTCCCTCCCTCTCTCTCTCTCCCAGTGCTCGGCAATACATAACACTGTTAACAGCGTTAGAGCTCATTCACTACACGCCAGTCCAACACAAGACTGCCATTGGCTGACTAACGCTGTCTACGCCACTCGACTCGCACTGCACTTCAGTGGCGTTGGGCTCAGACTCGCATACATTGTCTCAAGACTTATATAATTACACCATTTAGTCGATTGCTTAATCAAAAGACATTGTTTTACCGATTTTCGACTTCGGCTTTAATTCATTTAATCATATCTACCACTCATTTAAGGCATTAATTAGAGATTCAATACATTAAAAAATGTGCGGTTCCGCCACTTTTTCTAAATATGAATTCTTGTTTGAGACTAAAGTCGAGCCTATAGTCGATTAAATGAAGGGCTGTTTGGGAGGCGAGACATGAGACCAGTTGACGCTCTTATGGTTTATCAAGACTTGGGTTTCGGCTATAATTTGGACTCAAATCACAATTCATTTATTCCAATTAAATCGATTCAGTTCTCAATTCGATTTAGTTAACAGAATATACTGTATTTGAAATTTTTGAAATTCAAAAATTTTTAATTATTATAATTATTTTTTTAAATTCTATTAAATAATTTTGAATTTAAATTCAATTTCCAATCAATGGTCAGAATATGCGACAAATTTTTGAGTAGTTCTGAATATTTAAGCATTAATTCGGAATTTGATTAAAGGATTAAAGAGCCGGAGATTTAAGTCAATATAATCTAATGAAATAAAAATTGATTTTTTTGTTTTGAGCCGGAAATTCACATTTTTGAAAAAAGTCGATATTTGCTCAACAAATCAAATCTAAATATAACTCATTTTAGTCTAAAAACAGTATTAAAAACATCGACTAATCGAAAGTTGAAAATAAATATTTTTATTAACAAAATTATTTTCTTGTTATTTAATTTAGAGGAAAATTGAAATTAATTTTTGGGTTAAAGAAATTAAAGGAAATAAAAATTTTGAAAATAATTTAAATTAATTTCATGGACATAATGAATTCAAAATGAAATATTCAAATCAAATATTTATGGCTTTGCTTAGTCTAAGCATTTGGTTTGAAAAATCAAATTCAACTTAAGTTTAGTTCCGTTTGGGTTTCGAGAATATCAGCTCTCAATCGAGTTTTTTGATTCGCAATTCAATAAACATTTTCTAAATTTTTAAAATTATTATTAAAGATCTGATAAAACATTTTAGAAAACAATTCTAAAAATTGGTGAAAATATCATTAATAGCTATATGTGGCTAAAAATATGCAAATAAAACAATTTCTAATTTAACAAAATTCTCAGTTTCTTAATATCAAAGGGAAGTTGAACTAAAAAAAGTCCAAACTTTTTGTGATTTGTTTTGACTGAGGAATCAGAAGTAAAAACTGATAATCGACTGATTGCTCGAAATTATCGCTAAATTAAAGAATTTATTTGCTTTCAAGTGTAGAGAAAATGGTTTTTTCCTGTCTTGCACTCAAAGTACACAATAAGAGTTCATAACGAAGAAGGGGTCGCAGTGTGTGGGGGAGTAGTGCTGTATGTAGTATGCCTATATACTAACTAGTTAGATACTTTTCCTATAAAATCAACCGCTAAGGAGGGGCCGGGGTTTGAAGTCGAGATATTCTCGCAGATTCTCACTATTAATGGCTTTTTGTTTTGTTTTTCAAATGCACTGAATATTCATTATTTGAAACAATAATTACTTAATTATAAACTGAATCAAATCGAAGGTCAGTTAGACTTGAATTGTATTGAATACTTAAATAGCAATTCGATGTCAGAACTGACTCTTTGTTTGCCTTTATTGCAGAATATTAGAGAAATCAGTAATTATTGAATCGATTGGAAGAAATTCCAGACTTTCCTTACCGTTAGAACCGATAAGACATTGAAAATAACTGAAAACAAGTGATTCATTCAATAACTACAGAATGCAATAGAAAAACATTTCTATCAAAAGAATATTTAAATTCTTGCAATTAGTTGAGAAAAAAACAAATATTAATACTATTAATACGTTTGCCTCAAAGCAATAGTTTAATGAATCAATCGATTCAATCGATTATATGACAAGAATTTCAAATTAAAATTCTTAATAAGTATTGAATTGAAGTCAAAATCAAAGCAATATTTAATTTAATTAATAAGAAAATAATTCATTAATTTTAAAACTAATAATAAATTTTAAGGGAAGTAATGAAATATATAATAATGAAATAAAATGTAAAAATAAAATAAAATAATTGGAAACTAAATCAAAATAATAAGTGAAGAACCGGTGCATTGAATAGATTGATGTATTGTATGTATTGTATGTATTGATGCAATAATTGATAGCAATTGTAATGCAATGCAAACACATTTGACATTACTATTACAGTATTG
>JAQFXP010001201.1:0-20865 GCA_034693685.1 Belba bartosi
AATTACAAATTTTACTTTTACAAATCTATTATACAAATTAACATATTACTCTAAAAACCCAAATAAAAGCGTAACTATAAATAAGTTTATTGAAATGAATTGATTTGAATAAATATAGGCAAAAAGTAAAATATAATTTTCATATTGTAAATCTTTCTATTTTTAATTCTATTTTAATTACTAATTAATTCAATTTTAAAAATAAATATATAACATAACTATACTATAATTGATTTTGATAGTTTTAAATAAAAAGTAATATATTTGCAAACATATAGTTTAATTTATTTTATAAATATTTTATTGTCATAATAATAATAATAATATATAATTAGCTGTTTAAATTAAAGTTAAATTAAACATAAATACTTAAAAATTTTACTTAATATAAAATATATTTTACTTAATTTTTAAAATTTTATATTATTTTATTAATAATTTTTTAATTAAAATAGGAATTATTAAATAGATAAATAAATCTAATAAAAAATACAATAATAACCATAAAATTTAACGTTAAACCATAATGCTTTATAGTTGTTAATTTTATTAAGTTTCGAAAAAGCAACTTTAAAAAATAAAATATTTTAATTTTTTACAAATGGTTAATATTTATTTTTTAAAGTTTATTAATACTTTATAAAATTAAATTTAAAAAGCTTATTATAATATTTATTTTATAAATTATTTATATTTAATAAGAAATTTTTTTTTAATAATTCAAATTATTTTATTTATAAAAATATAATATCTATCTAAACTATACCCAAGGGGGTTTTTAGTTTTAAAGACCAAAGCTTAAACATAACAGTTGTTAACTTTTATATGCCATCGCTTTAAAAATATTTTATTGCTTCAAACAATTATTAGATTGATTTGAGATTTTAAATAATAGTTTTTTTTCTTATTAATATTATTATTATATTTAAAAATTCCATTAATAAAAAAAATGATTACTAAAGAATGCACAAATTTCTGCATTCGTGCCATTATTTTGTGTTTGCATTCATTTTTTAAAAATATTAAATATTAATATAATTAAAAATATTTTCTGAGAATTTACGTTTGCTTTCAAATATATATTTTTAAATTAAGTTTTTTTAATAGATATAAATAATTTTAGAAACATGTTTTAAAACGCATTAAACTAATTACAAGAAATATTAAATGTGTTTTAAATTTAGTTTTATAATTCTATTAATTAGCAATAGATAATTGATAGGTCACTGGCATTGAATGTCTGGTTCTTACAGCCACTATAGACTCAACTAATCATTAATTTTATTAAATGAATAATTTTATGAGAATAACAAATAAGTTATAATTAAAACAGTATAAAGAAGAGAACTGAAAGTGGAGAATATGAAAGGAGTTTAAGTTGATATAACGGCTAATTAGATGAAAGGAGAAATTTAGGCAAAATTACAAACAAAAGGATATCAAAAGATTGCGAATATATATATTGTATATCCGCTTATGTTCAGTCAAAACGCACTCTTCTGTGAATACATTTGTTTTATTACTGTTATTAAAATTAAAGTATTTTTAATTTAAATTAAGTCTATGTCTGCAAAAGAAATATAATTTCAAAGCAAAAAATTGGATTAACGCTATAATATCAAACAAATCTATTTTATTATTCTTAATGTAGTTTTTAAATAATAAATGGGTTTAAAAAATTTTTAATGTCTAATCATTCAATAAATGAACAAAAATTATAATCTTATATTTATTTTAAAACAATTATAGTTTGTTTATTTAAAAGATATTCTATTAATTAGTTTTTGTAATTATAATCAATTGGCAAATAATGAATTTAGTAAAAATTGTAATAATAATAGTATCAATGTCAATTGTATGCAATTCTAATATGACAATTACAGTTTGTGATAGCCGACAGTTGCAATCGGTAGTGCACAGGGCCTGTACTTTCTTCAAGCGCAACAAATATGCACTTCCAGTAATAAAATCGAAGCAGGCACGTTCTTACAGAATTAAAAGTGAGTCTTAAATTGCATAAGTTTTTGTTTTTGTTTTGTTTAACTCAATTTGTTTTCAATTACTGTTGAAGATATGTTTGAATACATTCTCAACATAAAAAGAAAGACTAATTAATCTAATGCTTTAATTGAATTTTTTTTGTATACTTTATGTTTACTTAAGAGTTGCCAACAAATCGATTCAAATTAAGTAAAATAAAGAAAAATTTTGTTAATTTAAATAATTTGAGTCAATTTTAAATATTTTAATTTAAATCTATTTTTTTAAATAAATTTAATCTCTTTGTCTAAAATATAGGGTCACAAGAGGCCCAAGATCTGGCAGTCCAGTGCTGTCAAGTCGGTTGTTCTCCACATGTGTTTACTTTTCTATGCGACCAAATTTGAGATCAGTTTAAAGAATACTTTAGTTCTATACAAAACTTAAAGCAATTTTATTAAATAATTTATTATATGTCAGTTGCATGCCTTCAAAGTTTATTTAAATATTTTGTCATAAATTTTTGTTACTTAAAAACTTTAAAGATGCGCCATAATAGTTATAAAATTTTTACAAAATTAATTAAGATTAATTTTTAAGTTTAATTTTGTTTGCTTAAAGCTTTTTACTTTATTTAAGTTTTAAAAAAATTAAATTTAATATTTGTTTTAATTTTAGTTTGAATATTAGTTAACAATTAAAACATTATTTAAAAATCTCTTTGTCTGATGTTTTATGCATTTGTAGTTTTGTAATATTAATTTATAACCAAAAAATTAAAAGGTAACAATAAAAATTATATCTATGTAAATTCAGGTATTGAGAAGATAGAAAGTCTGTCAAAAACTCTTCTAATTTAGAATTGAAATGTTTTTTACTTGTGGTTTGGGTTTAGGAAATCAAGCATATAAGCAAATTTTATCTAAATTTATTTTATTTAAATTAACTTTATTTAATTTAACTTTGTTTAATTTCTATTAAATTCGGTTAAATTGCAAACATAATTAAATGTTATTATATATTAATACAATATTATAGATTTTTACCTAGATTTTTTCACTAATTTTTAGCCAAATATTTTCTAAAAATCTCATTTCTGCTTGTCCCTAAATTGCCAAACCTTCTTAATACCTGAATAGATTACACTAATAATATAAAATTTTAGACAGTTCTATCAAATTTTTTAACATTAAATTATTTTATTTGATGTTTGCTAAATGTAATTAATTATTTTACATATATTTGAATGTATTCATTTATTGTAATTTTTTAAACTTTTTAAATATTTAAAATTGTGCTTATAAAAGTAAAAATTTTAAGAATATTTTAGTTTAAATATTTAAAAATATTAAAAGTTAAAATTTATAATTTAACTATATTTTACATCTATAAAAACATTTTTAAAAATAAGTTAATTTTCAACTTTATACTGCATTTATTAATTAATTAAACTTTGGAACTTAAATCTTTAAAATTTATAATCACATATTTAATTTATTTCAAATTCATTAATTAATTTGTTTTAATTTAATTTAATTTCAATGTTATCTATTTAAAGTATAACATTACAAAAATTGCTTACAGTTTGAGGAATTTATATTGGTACTTTACTAAAACAGTTAAAACGCACATCAGATAGCGCTGTAGAGCAGACTCATTGTCTCGACCTTACGTTACGAAGACTTTGAAGAGATTTAATGTTTTGTTTACTAAATAAGGATTTGTTGAACGCCTTATAGAGAAACCCAATTGAGACCAATACTGGGTTTGGTCTTAAAGGCAGCTGTTTCTCACTTTCGGAGTTAATCCTATTTTAATCAACAGATCATCGAAATCCATATCAACGGTAAGTTAATTCAGTTTATCATTGATTAGAGAAAAGTTTGTTTTTAAAAGTTTAGATCACTTTTCAAACTAATTGTGATTTAATTTTTAAACTCAATTCTTGTGTCAAAACATTGCAATCATTGAAAAGATTGGTTTGGATTCAAACAAAATGTTTATTATTTTAAACTAATAAATAAATTTTCTGATTATCACAAACTTAAGACTACTTTTATAACTAATTAAATAAATTGTTTGAAATATAGCGAACACTAAGCGTCAGAATGTCTTCCTCTCCCGTCCCGTCTCGTCGACAGCCGACAAGTCCGGCCACAACCCCGACCTCTGCTAATGGAAAACCCGAATCCTTTTTGGACTATTTGGGAACTCTCGGCCGAAGGAAGAAAATAAGAGAAGGTATCGATCAGTCGATCCATCGATCGATTCATTTCAGACATATTCTCAGTTCAACACAAACTCAGATTTCATTTCATTATTGGTTTTGATTTAATTGAGAATAAAAATCGATTAAATCGATAAAAATTGTGTTTAACTCAAAATATTAAATAATTTCTGAAATATTATAAATAATAGTGAATTGAAATCCGATTTAATTGTCTTAACATCTGTTCCAACAGTCGAAGAGGCCCAGAATATTGAAGAAGAGGGTCAGCAGGCGATCGACAGCAACGCTCAGCGGCCTATCATTGACGCCCTGCCCGAGGAGTTTGTCTTAAGTAAGTCTTTTAATCCTTTGGAAAATATTTGATTTATTTTTAATTAGAATTTTAGTCAATACGACAAACATTTATTAATTAGTAATAAATATTTACTTTAATTATAATTTATAAAAGCATTACAATTGCATTAATCGACGAACAGATGGTTTCAAACATTGATTATATTTATTTAGACGAATACGAAGAGAGATCAATGATAGAGCCCGGAATGATCAACAATCACGACTATCAGGAGTTGATCAAAATTCTGGTCAATTGGATCAATGATGAGCTCAGGTTTAGTGCATTTATTCAAATTGTTTGATTTGATTCAGTCGTTAATTTGATTTCGAATTGTAGTGATCAGCGAATTATTGTCAAAGATCTCGAGGAAGACCTCTTCGACGGACAGATATTGGGGAAACTGATTGAGAAACTGAGTTCTCAGAAGTTGGATGTCGTGGAAGTGACTCAGAATGAAGACGGACAGAGAGCCAAACTGAGGACTGTGCTGGACCAGGCCAACCGACTGCTCGGCATTCAGGCCAAGTGGTCGAGTGTTAAGTGGAGTGTCGAAGGTTGCCATTCCTCTCATATATAACATTAAATGCAATTTTAATTATTTAATATCTGTTTTAAGGCATTCACAACAAAAATATGGTCCAAATCATCCATTTGTTGGTTGCACTGATCCGTCATTATAGAGCGCCTATACGTCTGCCCCAGAATGTAATCGTAAATCTGGTTGTGGTTCAAGTATTGTCTTTTCGATTGTTTTGTTTTAAAGTAATTTAAAATTAATTAAACCCTAAATTGAATGTCAGAAACGTGAGGGACATCTGCATACGAGTACAGTGACTGAGCAGCTAACCGGCTCTTACGACGAGCTGGGAATGCGGATTGAGCCCAGGGATGCGTTTGACACCCTATTCGACCATGCACCCGACAAACTTCAGATTGTGAAGCGCTCTCTCGTTAACTTTGTTAATAAACACTTAAATAAAGTTAATATCGAGTGCTATGCGGGTGCGACGGGCGTCGACTTAGACCCGAACCAGTTTAGTGATGGCCTTCTGTTGATATTCCTGATTGGAATGCTTGAGAAATACTTCGTTCCGTTGGGAAACATCTTCACTACAGCCGTCGACCCTATTCTGGAGGCGACGACCAATAAGGAGACGGCTATACAACCCGACAACTATGTGGACAGTAGTCCTATCAATAAACTACATAACGTTAATGTGGCCTTTCAGCTGCTCGAGGACTCTGGCATTCAGGTCAGTCGGCTCTACAGTAGTCATAGAAATTGATTTTAATTCGATTTTGTTCTCCATTTTAGGTCAAACAGAAAGTAAGAGCCGAAGACATAGTGAACGCCGACATGAAGTCGACTCTTCGGGTGCTGTATATGGTTTTCACGAAATACAAACATCTCTAAACACATTGTTTCGTCCAATAAGTGCCAAAATTCTATTAGAGATTATTTTTTGGTTTTATTTTTCATTATCTCTAATATAACTAAATTTAACATTAATTTACTTAACTGTAAATAACTGAAGGCAGCAATTGATTGATTAACTTATTATTAATTAATTATCAAATTTAATATTTTATTTACTTTTTAGTTAACTTTTATTGACATTATTTTACTTTTAGAACAAATTTTATGTTTAATTGACTAAAAAATTGAAATTTATTTGCTTTCAATAAATTTCTACCGAATATAATGAATAAAAAATATTTTGAAATAAAGTTCGAACGCCTTTCATACAAACCTTCAATTTGGGTCAAACTCCGCTCCGTTTCTGTCCCCGACTTCTGTTCTTTCAATTTGGTTGATATGCCTTCAAATCCAGATGTGGTCTAAATTGGAATTTAATTTATTTTTAATCAAAATATTTTGTTTCATATTAATACAAAATGCGTTTTGAATCGCAATATCATTCTTTGGATTAAACCAAATTGCATCTTGATGTTTTATTTTTGTTTCAATATAAATTCTAAAGCTAAAAGAGCTACAGTATGTTGAAAAAGCACAACTAAAGTATTTATAGAAAATTTAATTTCGATTTTTATCTAGTTTAGAATTTTAAGCGCGTTCTATAGTTACTTAAAATATCAATTACTAAGTCTTTATTTAGTATTTGCGACAAAATATTAATAGTTTTATATTTATGTTTAATTTTGTTTTTGTTTATTTCAATTGAATGAACTTTAAATAAAAATGCATTACTTGATATCAAACACACTAGTCACTTTTTCCGGTACTTGAAATTGATATAATAATTGAAATTTAAGTAAACAATTTTTTGAACTTATTTTTTGCTTCCATTAAATTCTGAAATTTTATATGAATTTCAAGAGTTTCTAAAAATGGAATTATAATTTTTAAACTCTAAGTCTTTGTAAAAATTTAAGTATGCATTTATCGAAGGGCATTTGTATAAGTAGAATATCAATAAAATTTTTTAATTAGCTAAGCTTAAAAGCTGAAACTTAATTGAATATATTTTTGAAATAAAATAATTTTCTTTAAGAAGTCTTGAAATGCAAATTTCAAAGACAAATTATTTTTACAATACTTTATGTTTCCATCAAAAATTATAATTTAATTTAATGTTTTAAAAATTACTAATTAAAAATTGTGTTTTGATATAAATATTAAAACAAAAAACTTTTTAACATTTAATTGTCATAAATTTATTTCTGTTTTTATCAAATGTAATTAAAATGTAATTTTAGCTAAAGTGAACTTATCGTTATTTATACCGATATTGTTATTTAAATTTTTTATTTATTAAAATATTTTTAAAGATTATTATTTATATTAAATTTTTTTAATTAACCAATAATTCTACTTTATTTAAAAAATAGGACAATTAAAACTATCCTTAATATACAGTATAATTAACTTTTTTAAATGTTTAATCTTATATTGAACAGTTTGAAGTGAAAGTCTAACCTAAGATGTTTTAATAAATACTAATATCATTTAGCTTTGTTTTTATTCTAGTTGAACTCATTACTTATTTTTCATCTTTATCAATATAAAAACTTATAAACTGTAAAACTCGAATTAATAAAATTTGACATTTCTTTAAAAAAATTTTAAAACTAAAATAAATCAATTTATACGAAACGCTTGAGTTATATAATATGAAGCAAAACGTATACCATTTCTCTAATAGTTTTAAAGTCTAATACTTTTCTATGTATTCGAAAACTGTAATCAGTTTTCTGATGGAAGAACTGAGAAATAGTAAAAAGTATTCTTCGATTAATTGTATCATTTTCTGTATTACTGGAAGGCATTCTAAAAAAGAAATAAAACCGTATTTTAATGTAAACCTATAGTTCGACGCAAAGTCTAATACCAAGCGTTTGGCATCAAATTCACAGACAAACCGAAAATAAATTTATTTTTACTTTTCATTAGATTTTTATGAACTAAACGAATAGAAAATTTCGAAAGAATTTAATTTTAAGTAAAAGATTCTCATTATAGCGAACAAAAAGTAAATTTCGTTGTGGTATATGAGCTGAGAAGAGAATGCATGTATCAGTCATTGGAAAGGGAATAACGGAAGGACTTGTTGTAAGAGTCGACTTCAGATCAATTCTCAAATGTATTGTTTGCTATTAGAACAACAATTCTTTATAAGAATAAAATTATTCTTTAAGCAGCTTTACTACAATTCCTATACGACTCTCTCGACTCCACAGTCGAACTAAAACTAATAAAACAAATTTCACAAATTTTCAGATATTCTCATTCGAGTGGTTCGTTCACACATTTCATGTCCATTCATAACAACAACAGTCTTTACCGTCGATTCTCTCAATTTCTCGACTATTATTTAAACAATAAAAATACTATAAATCTGTTATTAATTTAAATACCTCTTATTGTTTATTTTTCTTATCATTTCTCTCTTTATCTTTCTCCCTACCTCCATTCTTTTTTTCTCCCTTCATCCCTTTCTATTGTTTTAAGTAAAACAAGCAAGCTTAAATTTATTTTTAAAAATACTTATTAATTATTAGTTGTTAAATATAATGAATTGAAAAAATTATAAATTGTTTATTAAACTAGATTATTTTTAGTACAGTTTGTATTACAATTGTTTAAAATATACTAGAGAATTCATTATATTGGGTGCTTACTATAATAACATTTAAGTGTATTAAATTGCTTCAATGTTATTTTAAATTTTGCAATATATTTATACTAATTGTCTAAATAAATGTTTTTACTTTAATTTAATTAAAAATCTTTTTACTTAATTAAACTAAATTTGAAACAAATTTAGTCTATTTAACCAAAAATTTACTTTTTTATCACAAAGCTTTTTATGTAATCTATTTTGTTGCGATTTAATTAGAAATACCAAAATAAATTTTAATTTTGAAATATTATGGCAATATAATTGATTATTTGATTTAGTAAGGCTAAAATTAATTGAGATTTTTTTCAAGTGCTTCAGTCAAGTGTTTATCTAAAAAAGTAAATTTTATAGTTTCAGGCTGTTCATTCTTTTAATTAAGTTTTGTTTAAAAATAGATCTTCGATTAAACTTATATTCAAACTTTGTTTTAATTTTATTCAAAAATCTATTATTAAACAAATGTATAGAAATTTTAATGTAAGATTTAAAGCGTATTAAAATAAACTCCTGTAATGTGAAATTAAATAAATAAATTATTAAAACAAAGTGCGATACTGTAACAGTATTAACATTGATAATTTATTAAAATTAAATTTTAAATATTTAAAAATAATGAAACTGAGCAAATTTATTTTTTAAAATAAAACAATTTCTGATTTCAAAATAAAATAATTTCAAATAAATGTAATGAAGAATTAATAATTACAATGGTGATTAGTTTTAATGCAGATTAACAGTTTTATTAAAATTTTGCATTAATATCAATATTTGTAAATTTAAATACTAAAACCGTTAATATAGGATATGTGCGGAAATAGCAGTGACGGTCAGACTTACAAGGTTAGTTACACTTTGGGATCGATGCAAACACTCTACCTTTATTGCCAGAGTTAATTGATTGAAATCTGTCTTACCATGAGAACTCATAGTTATAGACTTGACTGGCCTGACTGACATAGTTATAGCCAGTGAAGCCCAGATTAAAATATTTATGCTTAAATGAAAAGCGTAATTTTTGTTTTGAAATTGTACCTTGCTTATTTCATGGTACAATTACCTTGCTGAAATTTACATAAATAGTATGTTGTTTACTTTAAATATAATATTACTTTATATTAAATCTTTAATCACTCCAATTACTTAAATAACTTGAATCATTTGCGATTTTTAATAGCATGCTAAAAATCTAAACCAAATTTTAATATATTCTGTAATTTAATCAGGAATTTTGGTTTTCAGTGCAAAATAGCTTTATCCTCTCACCATGAGTGGCCTTTACTTGTTTACGGCTTTAACAAACTTGATTACTGTTTTTGGGACATTTGAAACAATTAGCAGCTAACTATATTAGGTTTAGCCGCAACTGGGGGCGTTAGGGAACTTTGTGACTGTATTGTTTATTTATTTTAATATAAGATTTCTTTATAAATCATATGCAAAGTATTTACCATTTGACCCTACAATAAGTATTTTAATTTCTTTTGCTTTAAAATTATGTTTCGAGTTATTGTGAATAGTTTTTATCATGTCACTTAACCATTAAAAGAAAAATTTAATTTTTTACTATTAAATTTACAACCAAAAAGCTCCTAACGCCTCCAGTTGCTGCTAAAACTAAAATAGTTAGCTTCTAATTGCTTAAGAATTTCCAAAAACTTTAATCAAGTTTCTTAAAGCCTTGAACAAGTAAAGGCCATTCATAGTCAGTTAAACCCCCGGCACTGTCTTAACTTAAATAAAATCAAAGTTTAAAAACTTTAACTTGAGTATTATACATTTAATCTTGCAATACTTAAACTTTGAAATATGAATCAATTTGAGTTTAATCAATTTAATAAATTGATTAAACAATTTTCAGACTGTTTTTATTAATCTTTTCTCATGGTAAATTGTCACAACTTATTTGAATAATTTGTTTCTAACGCTGAACTATCATATATTATGTTGGCTCTATCATGTGAGAAAGTCATCTATCAGTCATCCGTGGGCTTCACTGGTTATAGCTATTCATTAACATCTGCTTTTCAGAGATTGAAAAAATGAGGATCAGGCAAAATCCCCCTGATTTTGAAAATTGGCATTTATATCTCCTAGCATTTAATCCGCGAAAAGGTTTCTCTAAAATTTGCTGCCACCGACAGCCTTTTTGGAGTTTTTAGATAAAATTAAGAAATTATTTTTAAAATTTGTGCTAAATCCAGTTTAAATTTAGTTAAATTGGGTAAAATTTCATCATATGTGGATTTTTTAGCGTTTTTTTAAATGCCTTCTTTGATACCAGTAAGTTTTTGAAAAATCCCTGCCCAGATCTACTTTCTGCCCTGAATTGACCAATTTTCTCGATTCCTGCTTTTTACACATTTTGTGATTGATAATCAATATGTTTTACTAATAATTTTAAATCAAATTTATTTTTAATGAAACTAAACTAAACAACAATTTTATACTTTTAATAATTTAAGACTGGTGATTTAAAGTACAGTAAATATAGATAAATGAATAGCTAGCTGATTAATATTTACTAACAAGCTTGAATCGCGGCCATAGACATAATATTAATACCGTAATAACTATGTTTATGAAATAGGAAATAGATATTTCATTTTATCATATTAATGTTAGGCGTTAATTTTGAAATAATTTAGCTAGATAAATATACTGTAGTCAATATTTGAGTAAAATAACTTTTAAAAGTATAAATTGTTTTACTATTTTCAACGGTTTAAAGTTAATAAAAGTTTAAAATTGTTTTTTAACATTTAAACAAACAAATATGCAAGCTACTGTTTATATTGTTTTGTATTTGTTAATAAACAGTAAAAGACTAATTAGTACTTTTAAACTCTTAATAATTTTAAAACATTAATTATTTTAATAGTTGAATTGTTCCAAAATACTAATATCCACTCACTTTGAAAATTTGTTAAATACTTTTTCAAGATTTGGTTTTAAAAATAAATAAATAATTTAGCTCTTTTTAAATCTGTTTAGTTGCATAATAAAATGTGATTTCACTCAAAATTAGACTTGATAAAAATGCAAAATTACTATAACAGCTGTTTTGATAAAATAAATGTCAAATATAATAAACTTGATCACGCTTGGAATTAGATCAAGTAGAGCCACCCCAGATTTGTTTATAGAATATGTAACTTAATAGTTTTGTTTTATAGGCATAAGTTATTATCTAAAAATGATGTCATATAAAATGAGACGATACAGACACAATAACAAATTTAATAAGTCAGAAATGCATTAACACTTACAAGCTAGTAAATATTTAATGTTCTATTTAATAATTCATATGATATAAGCGAAAAATAATTTAGTTTTTGATTAAAATACAAAAACAAAACGATTGCACTTAAAGACCAAATTTGGGTTTATATTCTTGGAATTATAAATTGTTATCAAATGAATCAAAATAAAAATTTATAAATAAAATGACATTTATTTTGTTTTTTGGAATAATATTGCATTAAATAAGAATTTCTAATACAGTATTTGATTACAGCATTAGTTTTTTTAACATGTCAATTTTAATTAACAGATTTTAATCAAAACTTAATTTTAGATTAGTTTAATTTACTAAATAACTTTAGTTTTAAATTTATTAATCTAATAATTTTACACTTTTAAGCTTAATCATTTTAGTTTATTAATTTAGTCTATTATTGAGTTTTATCTTTAGAAACAAATTTGAGAAATTGTAAATTAAAGCAATAAAATGTTGTAGTTTAAAATTTTATTGCCGTTTAAACTCAACAGTTTTTGCAATTGCAACTTATTCCTGAACTTTATTCTTAAAAGACTTGTCATTTAAAATTTAACTTGACTTAATTAGTAATAAAAAAATCAAGTTAACCTGAACAAATTATGGATGTCTTAAAACTAATTTTAGGTACTTAATTATAAAAACTTAAAAGTAACTTTACATAACTTAAAATTTTGTTATTTTAACTGAAACGCTCTTGGTTTAAAAATTATTTTAAAAAGATTTTGTTCAAGAAAATTTTTTATAATTTATTAAAATTTAAATCTTTAACTAGCTTTAATAAAACACAATTTAAATTTTTTTGAAAATTTTAATTTTTAATAGAAAAAAATAGATGGTTTACAAAATGATAATTTGTTGTTTGATTTGTCTTGATTTAAGATAACTTTTTTTATTTGATAAATAATTGTGTTAAAATTTAAAAATCCACATTAAAAGTTGTGAAAATGTAGAAGAAATTATTTTATAAAATCGTAATAGTGCTACAAAAATTGGTCGTGGCAATAACCAGTCAGACTTTATTTTAATAAGTGTAATTTTTATTCTATTATGTAATTAGTTAAAAATAATAATTAAAATCTATTAACAGCATGCTACTGTAATAAAATAGACAACATCATAATATCAGTATGCGTTTAATTAATAAAAAAGTATTAAAGCTATTTTTCATATTTGCCCAATAGGGTTTGGCAAGCATAGATTATTGGTTTTTGCCACAACCTATGTGGCCAAGCTCCTTTATTATATTAATGTAGAAACTTAGATCAATTTTTGTACGCAATATATTATGTTATTTTTGACAAACTATAAACAAGTTTACTATTTTGTAATGAATATTAGTGACTTTAATAGATTGAAAAAACTCAAAGCTCTTCCCACTATTTGCACTCAATGTGACGTCAATGTGTTTACACTTTATTTGTATTTTAAATTATGTGAGTATTAAATAAAAAATATTTACATAAATTTTTCAATAGAAATCTTTTCACTAAAAAATGAATAAATTGATTGTTATATTAATATAGTATATGGTAATTATAAATATAAATATTTTTAACTGGAAAATCAATTATGTTTTAAATTAAGTATCTAATAAATTGGTATAAATATATAAATTTAAATTGAATTGCTATCTTAAAACAGAACAATTATTTAGAACAATTAATTAAATATTTATATTGTAGATTTTTTAAAATTGCAAAAATTTAGATAAATTAAAGTTTATACTGTATAAAATATGTACATTAATAAAAAGAATATTATTACAAAATATTCTTTCAACAAGATACAATGTAAAATAATTACGATAATAAACAACTAAAACAAGTTGATCTTGTTGCAAATATAAACAAGTGATATTTTAAAATCTTATGATAAACATTTTAAAACTATTTTATTATAAAAAAAATAAAACACTAAATAATAAAAGGTTAAAGAACTCATTAAGTCTAACAAACAATGAAAAATTCTTTGTTTAATTATTTGATTCATAGATTAACTTAAGCCAAATACGATTAGTTAGAATGGCCAAGTTAATTTATTATAGCTTTAGAATACAAATAAAATTTAAAACGTCACTTTAAAGACTGTGAAAACAAAATAAATTAATTTAATAAATATTTGTTAAGCTCTAAAACACTAAAATATTTACAATAAGTTAATCTCAAAGTTTTCTAATAAAATATATATAAATTATTTGTTTGTTATTTACAGGAATTTAATTCCGAAAATTGTGTATTTAATACTAACTGATTGTTGGGAACATTCGAAGGTATACATAAATTTTACTATAATGTTTAACAAAATTATAAATAAGTTTACTAGCATATTTTATTAAATTTTTGTTTAAACCAAAGTTTTTGAAGTTTTATTAATTAATATTTAATGATTATAACCATAAAGATTTTTTTTTGATAATAAGTTAGGTAGCGGTTCCCTAAGAATATCTTAACTCAAAATACATTCAAAGATTAATTTTATCTTAAGTTTTATATTTTTAACTTATTATTTATTTAAGAAATTGTATAGTTATAATATTTTTATTAGTCAACTTTTACTTGTTTAATTTTGAAAATAAATAATTTGATTAAATAAGTTGATTGATAAAAATTTGATTGCTATAAAATTACTCAAATAAATAATAAGTTAAAAATATAAAACTTAAGATAGAATTGATCTTTGAATGTATTTTGAGTTAAGATATTCTTAGGGAACCGCTACCTAACTTATTATCAAAAAAAATCTTCATGATTATAACTTAGAAGCGTAGTTTGGAAAGGATTGAGCCGAGTTCGAGCATATTTCTGAAAATACTCTAAATACACAACTAAATAAAAGTTTAATAAATAATTTGTAACAAACTCAACACAAAAAATATGAGTTTAAACATTAAATAAAATTTAAAACTTTTATCATACAATTTATACAATAGGGTTCAATAAAAAAGTTATTATTTTAATTAATAATATTTGATTAATGATTTTACTGATTTTAGTAAAATTTTAGCTAAAATTCCCATGCTTTTTAAACGCTTTTTAATTATAACCAGTGTTTAAGTTAAATTTTTATTTTTTTATTTTTTAAATTTGTAACTTAATAATTGAGTAAAATCTAAAAATATTATTAAATATATTGTTTACATTAAAAGCCGCTGAATATAAAGACACAAATTATTTTAAAATGAAAACAAAACAATTTTTATTCAAAAGCAAATTTTTTGCATACTTTCAATTACCATTATTTAACTATTATTATTACTAAAAATTATTACAAAAGTGTCTGGTTTTGTTATTTCTTTAATAAAAACATGTTTTATGTAACAAGATTATTTTGTCAATAAAACCTATATTTTATCTAAACATTATTAAGTCAAGATTAAATTGACCAGCTATTCACAAAAAGTTATTTGAGTTATCCTTCTAATATGGATCAGTTTACAACTTTTTTTCAAACTAATTAATCAATTGATAAATAGTTTCTATCGTCTGAATACAAAACGTAGATATATAATGCGACAAGTTATAATATAACAATTCTTGTACCGAGCTAAAATTGTTATTATTTAAAATATTTAAATAAAATGTACATCAAATTAAAAAATTATATCAATTTTTTAATAAACAAGTAATTTTTTATTATATATTCAAAACATTTATTATTTTTTGAACGGAAAGAATGATAGACGCGTTTCAATGGCTGTTTATTTTATTAATTTTGTTAACTTCTATGCAAATACATTATCGTAAAAGTTTGGTATTTCTGATTCAATTACTTTACTTTCAAATATCTTCACAAAAAGAAATTACATTTTGTAAGATTGGGTGATCCAAGAGGCCAAGGATGTAAACCACCAGCGCCTACAAACTGTTATCTTAAATAATTTGCAAAGAACGATTCTATTATTCTTTCCGCTCAAGAAATGATGAATGATTTGAATATAACAAAAAGTTTCTTGGTAATTATATACTTTTTATTTAAATATTTTAAATAATAACAATTTTTGCCGTTACAAAAGTTGTCGTAATATAACTGTTGCACTATATTTTAAAAAGATCGACAAATGTTGGAAACGTGAAAAATGAAGATAAGATCCGAATGCATCGGATTAATACAGTTTGGCTTTTGTGACGGCTTTGCATTCAGTTTTAAATATTTTTCATAAATTTTATTTAATACTTAATTAAAGTGACAGCAATTGAAAACTAAGTATTACGACATAAGTTGAATTTGAAAATTGCAGACTTAGTACACTTACGAGTTAGCAAATCAAACATTAAAATAAAATTATTCCTACAAAATGTTTGACCAAATTATGCATTGATTTGCATTAAGAATTTAATTTTTATTAAGTTTTAAATAAATTGACATATTCTTTTATTACTAATATATACTTAAAAAGTATGCAGTATATTTTTAATAATTATAGTCAGATAAGGCAACAATTTGAATTTTTCTTCTTAAATTCTCTTCTTTTAAAAAAAAACTTAAAACTCATTTGTTTATTTCTTTATGTCGCTAAGCAATATTTAATATTTGGCTTAAAACTTAAAATTTGCCTTGCCTGATTATAATGTTTTTATTATACAAGCTGATAAAGACGTTATAAGAACAAATTCAAATGTTAAAAACTTTTTATTTACAAGAGTTTTAATGACAATTATTTTCAATTTGTTTTCCGTTATTCTTATATATTTAAAAAAACATGTTTTGACCACGTCTTCAATGATTTGTTACTGAGTTCTTGTGGCAAACGTCGCCATACCCTTCAAATTGCATTTTTAAGTGAAGCCATATTTTCCACTTTATCTTTCCGTAACATGTGTTTCATGTTTTCCCAAATCAAATAATCCATAATCAAATCCGTCTGAACTCTTCGGCATTTATTCCTCTTTAAGTATAAACTTTATTTGAGATGTCATGACATCTTGGTTTAACCGCCGGTAGAGCCGAAGCGCGCGCAAAAGTTGGTTATCAATGTTTTTTACATTTAAACAATGAACTTTTGGCTTAAATCTTACTTTTTAAACTCAAAGTCTTTTTCAAATGATAATTAACGTTCGGTTGACTACAACCTAATACTTTGGCTATGTCTCTCTGTGAGGGAAAATTCAAGTTTAGGCTAATTCTGATAATCGGCTCAGTTTTCGGTTAGTTAACACTTTTTGAAAACTATTGTTTTTCAACTGATTTTCTTTATTTTTTACAATTTTTTTAATTGAATATTTTACTGAATTAATCAAATAATTAGAAACTTTAATATTATCTTTTAATAACTCTTTTTTAATCATAGAAAACAAATAATTAAGTTGTAATAAATGTCAAATGCGGCCGACAATGATCGGGTCAGTTTTTCGGCGAGTAATTGAGTTTACTGAATTTAGATTTCTGACATATCAATAGAGGACTGTTTTGTTGATAAATTGATATAAAAATTATATTTTTATTTACAGTCAATTAATAGTTATTGATATTTGAATTTGTTTTTATAACGTCTTTATCACCCTGTATAAAGATTTCATTAAATTGTTTTAACTAACAGTTTGTAAGATTACGATTAATCATATATTAATTGATGATCTAATTTGTGTTATCCAAAGCGCAATCAGTTATTCACATTCACTTTACTGGTCTTATACTAACCTTGCACCTTATTTGCTATTTAAGTGTTACTAATGGATACGTCACTAGTAGTCAGTAAGTATAATATCAATTATTTAAGATGCGCAATTTATTGTTTTAATTGAATCCATTTGAAAATTCAAGTTTTTGCACGACTTTTATTCCTAAATTGCAAGTTTTGACACTACTTTCAAAGGTTTGCGAATTTTCTATTAAAGCAATGATTGCAATATTATTTGACAAGTATTAGATAACATTTTCTTTTATTTCTATCATAAATTGCTTCTTTTATCTAAAATTTAAAAATTATTACAAATTATTTTTTAATTGAAAGGAAAGAATGAGAAGAGAAGGAGATTATATATATATATATATATTAGGTCGACATTATTGATCCTGCTCTTGATTAAAGCTGATTGTTAACTTGATGAGCAGATCGAATATGTTTAAAGATCTAACCCTATTACACCAAAGCCTTTCTTTCTGCACAACCAGTAGTGAAGCCAGGAATCATCACTTCACCGCTAGGTATGGAGTGATGTCCCCACTCTGGATAGTGGTCACAGTTTTAAGAGCACACATCTGAACGCTCCGTATACGTAGATTAGTGGTTATTAAACTATCGTACACTACTAGTAGACGGCCTTTGGTAAGGCCCGTAGTCGTCTTGCCTCAACTCATGCCTAGAATTCTTTTTTTAAATTCTTACTACAGTCGAGGTTTGAACCGACTAACTCAGGGTTAGAGAGAGGACGCATTATTACTGCGCCACTCGCCTGAGCTAAGAACTAACCCTGGACCTTCTACAAGACCTTCTAACGTTAGTCGCATTTAAGACGTTGAAAGTCTTCGTCAGTTAATGGGTCAACACTTATCATAATTTATGACAACATTTGGAACTGATTTTTTGTTCGACTCAACATCCGTTTCAAACTTTTAAGCCGACAGTAATTAATAAATATATAACTATTAATTAAATTATGAATATATTAATATAATTATTTTAAACAATTAAAACAACTTATTCTCAAAAATTTTAATTATTTATATATATATATTAATCTATTTAAATACATTATAATAAAAATAACGGAGAAATTTATTTAAATTTCTACATTTTTTTGGAAATTTGAATTTTTAAACCAGAGTTTTTACAAAATAATTTTGCATTTACCTAGTTATAATTCCATCACATCTTTCTCTAAGTGGCAACCTTGACTAGCTTGTTTTATATTGATTTATATATAAATAACTATGCCATAATAATTTCTATTTAAAAATATTTACATGGTCAAATTTATACATAAATTATGTTTAGCTAACAATGTCATTGATTATCTAATTAAAAAGAAGAAGCTTTTAATCTTTAAATATTTTAAAATTGTCAAAAACATACTTGTTAGAGACTTAGAGGTATTTTGTAGAAAGAGTATTTATATAAATTATAAATTTGAATTTTATAATTTATTCCATTAAAAAAGTAAGAATCGAAAAACAAAAACATTTTTACTCTAATCCTCGACTAATAAACCGATGACTTTCCAAATGACAAACAAAATAAGCGAACATTGAATTCAAAACTTTCTGATCTTTCTATAATGAGGTGCTCTCGAGAATAGACAATATTTCGCTCAACAAATGCTCTTTTGCTGTTAGAATGTCTTAGAATTATTAAAATGTTTGACTTTATTCTTGTTACTCACAATCTTTATTAAATTGTTTAAAAATAACATTCAAACAAAACGTCAACATTTGATCGGCGATACAAACAATATATTTGACTAACATTTTCAAAATTATTAATTTTTTGAACAGATACTCAAAATATTAATATTTAACTAAAGTAAAAATTTGATTTACTTTTATATTTATACAATAGCAAAAGTAAATCGATCTAGTTCGGAATCAATTTTATTATACATTATTAATAATGTAACATTAATCAATATTAATATAATATAAGTCAGGTGTCTGGAGGGTATAAAAACTAATGCATCTTGCACATTTGAGTAGAATATCTAAATCTAAAATCAAAATAGTACTTTGAAAATATTAAATAAATAGTAAGTATATGATTGTGCAAATTTTTTCTGATTCAATTTAGGTTTTTTATTTCTTAAACAAATTATTGAAAAAATACTTTTGAAAATGTTATTATATCTAAAAGCATAATAATTTTAAAATATTTTAAAACAAAAAACCTAAGTCACCAAATTATATATTATTATTTGAATCTTTAATAAATACTAAATTTAATAAAATATAATTTAAAATTTTTCCAAAATTAGAAAGGTAAAATAAAAAATTTTAAATATTTTTAGTAGAAAAAAATATATAATTTTCAAAATAACAAATAGATTCTTGTTTTATTTGTTACGATTTAAAATATACTTTTATTGATAGATATTAATGTATAAAATTTAAAAATCTACGTTAAGAGTTGGAGGAAATAAAAGAAAAATATAGAAGAATTTATTTTATAAAATTATAGTGATGCTACAAAAATCTATCGTGGAAATAATCAATTAGATTTTATTTTAAAAATGGGATTTTTATTTAATTCAAATTAATTAATGTTTTAATTGAGATTATGTTTAAGATACGACGATCGTGCCAAAGATTAATAATCTAAGCTTGCTAAATTTTCTCTACAAAAAATCAATTTACCTTAAACACAATTTGTTTGCCAAAAATAAAACATCTCAAACAACACAATTTGTCTTAATTTACTTTGACATAAAATAACATTAATATAATAGATATGCTTAATCTTCAAATATTTCCAGTATTTAAGCATAATCTTAATTGAAAATATTTATGTTACCTTTCTAATTTTGCAAAAATGTTAAATAATATTTTATTAAATTTTATATTTGTTAAAAATAAGTGGCACAAGTCTTTCAAAATAGTTAAAAAATAATAATGTTTTAAATTTAATTATTTATTTCGGATATAGTAAATAGCTCGGTTCTGTAAAATTTATTCACCTTAAGGGGGAAACATTATAAACAAACAAAATTCCATAATACATTTAAACATGGTTCTTATAAAATTGTTTACTATATTCCAATTCATGGGTATTCACACTAAACGAGATAACACTAAGCGAAATAGACTTTATTTTTAAAATAACATTTAAAGTATCTGGTATAAATTTTTAAATATTTAGTGTACTGGTACTTGGAATTTGTGTAAATTTTATCAATTAAAGTTTGGGTATAAAAATGTAGAATTTTTAAACAACGTAATTAATTAACTAAATCAATTAATTTTATAAAAGTTT
>JAQFXP010001202.1:0-20847 GCA_034693685.1 Belba bartosi
AAGCATTTATGAGTAGAATTGCAATCAATTTGTTAGTAATTGCAATCATAATAAAAATTATTAGTAATTCACCTCTAGTTAAATGTAATAAAAAAAACATTTATAATTAAGTAGCGAATAGAGTAGCAAAAAGTCGTTTTTTGCAATTAATGTAAACAAAAATTTATTAATTTTCAAAATTACTTTTTATTTTTCAAAAATTCAATCTCTGCCTAAACTACAGTATAAGCAAAAAAAAAGTTATTAATAAAAAACTAAAAAATTAAATAAAATTTTATATCCTATTCACGCAAAATAAATGATAATTTAAAACATTTTAATTATTTAATGCAAATGTTTGTATTAGAAGCCGATATTAACGTATGCTTTCGGATAATAAATTCTTAAGACATGAATAATAGCACTAATTAACTACGGAATACATAAATTGAAGTTTAAATTAATTGTAGAATTCCTTATAAAGCAGTGAAGAGTAGAAATAAAAATGCGATAAAAATACAATACATTAGGAGAATAAAAATTGGCAAAGGTGAAATTAATACATAATACCATATAATAAAACAGAATATTACGAATATTTTACTCAGAAATATGTATTAGATTCCAAACAATGACTAGTTTTTAAAGAATAAAATTGAAAAAACTTTTTTCTTCTGCCGATTAGTCTAATGTTTTTCGGGTATATTATAGTGATATTTAACTGCACCCCAACACAGGAGTAAAGGCACCCAAACGTACGTTTTATTTATTGATACAATCAAACCTGTTTACTGACAAATATAGATTAGGCAAAATTACGAAAAATACATTTAAAGTAATTATTTATTATACTTTGCCATCGACTACATTACATAACGTTGAGTAGACTTTGGTTTTTAGGTTTTGTTTTATTCTCCACTATTTCTAATGATTATTGACTATAACGAGAGTTTACTGTTGTATCGGCTGCCTTTTTATATTATTCTATAATATATTAGCAAAACGTTTGCCTCAGAACTCAAAATAATGATAATTATATTTCATCTCTTGCTTAGTCTATCGTTCGCTTAGTGTGTGTTTCGCTTTTGGCCCCAAATATATATATCTGTTCTTCTCTTCTCTTCTCTTCTTCTTGTGCTGTCTGTCTGTCTGTAGCCTTAGTGTGAGTGCTGTTTGTGTCGATCGCTATAATAATTATATGATTGATATTCATTACAATTTGGAGAATAAGCCGAGAAAATAGTTGAACGGAATATATATGTGTTCTCCTCTTTGGGTGAAAAATAATGTTTAACTATATTATTATCATTTAGCAAATTATTGGGTGCTCTCCCAAACTCCTCTCCCAATCCTCTCGCCAAGTGCTCGCCACACATACACCAGTTCTCCAGTCCTCGACTCCTCTCTCGCAGAGCTATAGCCCGAAAACCAAACGAATTATTCACTACTTTTTTATGCCTATGCCTGCGAAGTGCGCCCTTTCCTAAAGAGTACCAGAGCTTCAGGACCCACACCATTAGGGTTTTGGGTGAACAGACCTCCCAGTGCGAGTGTTAGGCCCTATACAAATGCTGGTGTGCCTATGCCTATGCTTATGCCTATGCAGTGCCCCTTTCCTATGGCCACCGCTTTCACTCCCTTAGAGAACGACTCGTTAGAGAACGTGTAGACACAGGCGTCGAGACTACAGTAAACTCGATATACTGTACTGTATATACATATGCCAATCTTCTCGCTCGCTCCCTCTCTCCAATTCCTCTATCATATGCGAAAGTCTTGTGCACTGGTTGTCGATTACCAGTGCCTTCACAGAAATCCTTAATCATTGACTTCTAGTTAACGGCTTTGAATTATTAGAGACAAGGGCTGAGATACCAGCGCTCTCTCACTCACTCTTGTCTCAAATGTCTGGTCCCTTCGAATGTGTAGTAGAAGTGGTTTTAATAGTGGTATCACTTTCGGTCCTGTTCTGTCAGTTATAGCACAGGACTCGATGACTGGCCTTCTTATGGTATGTCTGTTTTTGTGCTGCAGTTCTTCGTTCAATAAGTTTTGTTTTCAAAACTCTTTCGGAAAGTGTTTTTATGTCATTCCTGTGCTATAGCTGTCGAACCGAGAGATAAGTTTTTGAATTAGTGCTGAAATCTCAGAGAAATTTTTTTTTCGCTAATGTTTTCATATGTGTTAGACTCCGAAACACAACTTTTCTTTTGGTGACATCTCTTTCGTAAAATTGTTTATTGTCTTCATATTCGGACTCTTCGTTCGCTGCGCTTAATGACAGTCCAAACCCGAGACTACTGTTTGATGTGAACCACAAATACTGGAAATGATATCATTAGTAGTGATGACTATAATGACTGTGAAATCCAATTTTCAGATAAGTCTGAAAGTAAATTGTGTTAAACTCATTTTTTGGTACTTGTTTTTGATTTGATCAAGCGCATTTGTTTTGTTTGGCTTTTTTTCGAATTGTGCCTTCTTATTACCTTGATGATATTTTTTATGCACTTGGAATGTAAGCATAATTTTAAATTGTTTTTTATGTTTTTTGTTTTGCTTTTTTAAATAATTATTTTTAATTTGATTTTGTAATTGATTTTTGAATTTTTTTTCTATGTTTTAAAACTTTTTTATAAAAAAATTCTTAGCGTTATATTTGACGAAAAAATTTATTTTTTAATTTGTTCAGCAGTTAAGCTAAAGCATAAAAAAGTTATAAAAATTCTTTGAAATCCTAATCAATCATAAAATTTCTTGAATTCCATTAAATAAATCGAATGAATATAAAAACGCATTGATATGTAAAAAGATATCAAATAGAGAAAAAAAATAAATAAAAAATAGTTAATCTTATTTCGCACACAAACAGTAAAAATACAACTCTTTTATGACAACCAATGCATAGATATTCACCAAAAATGATAAAAAAGTTTTAATACTTTTAAATCTATTGAAAGTGAAAGTAACCAAAAAAAGTGAAATAACTTTTATATTAGGCTTTAAATGGAAAATATATAATAAAAAGCCATTTAAATCAAATTTAATGATTTTCTAACCCTTTTCCCAAATTCCCGATTGAATAGCAGACAAATTGAAATATAAAATAGATTTTTCTGATATAAATGTTTAAAATGTTTAAACATTTCAACTTTTTATACAAAAACCAATGTTTGCCAACTGTGCGATGAAAATAAAAAATTAAACTTTTATTTAAATACTTTTTTAATACATTAATACAAATTTGAAAACTTTTCTCTCATCCAGAGTCTACCGAAAGAAAAAAGTCAAAAATAATTTGCTTTGACTTAAAATACTAATGACTTTAGGAATTAGTGTTTAGCCGATAATAAATGTTATAATAAAAATCCATTAAATCCGAAAATATATTTTTTGACTCTTTTTTTCGGTTTTTGTTTGTGTTTTCTCTACTTTTTTCCGACTGAACACAACTAATATATTTGTAGTTTTATTAATAGTGTTTCGAGTTTTGCTTTATTTTTTGTTTTTTGTTTAGGAAATAAAAGTCAAAATAAATGTTTCTTTTAAACTAAGTATAAGAATCTGACAAAACAAGAGTTAAAACAAATCATTAGTTTTTGATATTTGCCGGAAAAAAATCGCATTTTTTACTCTAATTGCTAATTGAATAATAAAATTTCGGTTTTAGATAATTATTTTTAATTATTGAAACAGTTTTATTGATCAATATATTTATTTTACAGATTTTTTATGTATTTCATAATTATTTGTTTTGATTAGTTTTTTAAGTATGAAATGTAAACAGATTTTTGTTTTGAATTCAAATTTTTATTTAGAAATCGACTCATGTTTTGAGACAAGAAAATGTATATAAACTTTAAAAATATTTCACTTTTCTGACAGTTTAACGACTACTGCCGATACAGTCAAACAGTTTGTGTTTGCCATCCATTATAAGCAATATATCTGTCATTCAATGTCTTTCTAATACCAGTCGAACAAAAAAAATTAAACTAAAGATAAAATTCTGTCGAAAAGACTCTTATGTCGAGACCTGGGGTACGACCGATGGTAATGAAAAGTTATATTTTTGGTGTTTTCTATATATTATATAAAATTTTCTATTGATATGTATGTGTTGTGTGGGCGCAGACACACAGATCTCAAATGAAAATTAAGTTTAAATTTTTGATTTTTTTTTCTATGAGAGAGAAATTTTGTTTCATTTTTGAGATTTTGTTTTGATTTGAAATATTTTTTCATTTCTTTTCTAATTGACTGATATTTTAGTGAAAGACTAATATGTTTTGCGTTTTTTCTCTCTCTCGTCAGTCATTGATATCTTTATCTGTCTTTCAATTGAATTGTCGTTTAGTTTCTGACTTTAAAATTGATATATAATGTGATATTAATTTCATGAGTGATATGGCTGTCCTCTATCAGCCATTCCTTATACCCAGTGTTGATTGAGATTTCTTTTAATAATTTTTTGTTTCCAATTCTCAAAACTTTTTTTTACACTTAATTGCAATAATGAGTGAATGATTGGCAAAAATCGTTTGAATTATTTTTGAGCTAAAAATCAAATTAAAAAATATTTAAAGTATTTATTGCACTGAAAATAATTAGTGAATGTCTTTAAACTTGTTTTATAGCCTGACATCACTTATAGACAAACGTATCGATTGAAAGATAAAAAAAATTATACTTATTCTGAGTTAAAACATACGAAAGTATAGCAAAAAAATATGTGAAAACTTTATTCTAGTGAATGATACGAATATTTCGAAAATTTTGGATTTATTAGTCGTTTTACGTTAAAACTAAGACATATTTTTAGTCCAAATAAATAAATAACTTAATTCCAGTGCAAAAAGCTAATGATTGACAAAAATATTTTCTCGTTTTTCACATTTTTAATGGGATTTTCACTTTTGCCAAATTCTTATTAACTTTTTCTTTGCACACAAAAAGTCCATTCATTTCGGATTTTAGAGAAAATATTTCGATTTTTTTTCTTCAAAAATATGTGAAATAATTCATTGGTTTAAATACGAGTGAATGTTATGAATCGATTCCCATATGTCTGTTCCCGTCGGCTGTCCTATTGATAAAATATTAGGACTAAAAACATAACTGAAAAATGCAAACAAAATTTTTTTTCTACATATCTATAAACAAAACCAAAACTACAGTCAGTACTGCATATAATGAACAAACAAACGCTATTAACATGAGTTATAACAGAAAATTCTTACAAAAACCTATACTAAGAAATATTTTCTGAAATGGCAATAAATATTGCAGCAAGGGAGAAATAAGATGAAATTATAGCTTTAATAACAAAACACACGATTTGTAAATTACAATAAATAATAATCAGTTCTTAAACTCTCTTCTCGTTCTCTGTCGAACAGATGTGTGTTTTGAAGGAAAAGCAAAATATATTAATAATTATAATGAGTTTTCATAATAAACTCAATACATATTCAACGACTGGAGGACTGGCGTAGAGTAAACGGACTTTTTCGGGGCATTAAATAGTGGAATAAAATTGAGATTTTTGTTCACAATTTTCTCGTCGACTTATAGTTAGCATATTTTTCTAGTGCCTAAAGTCAGTGACTAATTATCTCTTTTATCTATTGTTTAAGTAATTAAGCGTTTAATGTATTCACTCTTTTGTGTGTTGACTGACGACTAGCACATGGATGTAGTGGTGAATAGGGTTTTGCGTCGGCAGTCGTAATCATAAACGGGAATCGATTGTAAGAATAGGAAAAATATAATTTTCGGCCAAAGATATAGTGTTTCAGCTTTGGGCAGACGTCACACAAAACTGATTGTCTTTGTCTTCTGACCACAAAATTCTTTGCAAATGAGTGGAACATATGGCGAAAATATTTTCTCCAAATCTATGTATTTGCGTCTAATTAAATGTAGCGGAACTTCCCGAACCTCCACAGCCTCGCCGCAGAGCACCGGAACGTTATGTCCATTCGTGTGGTCGCATAGCTATGACCAGAATTCAACTCTGGGAGGTCTGCCTAATAGACTTAAGAGGCCATATATGTGCTCTATTAGTGTATGTATGAATGTATGTATGGGCCCGAAATGAGCATGTGTGTTTTTTTGTGCGTTGTATGTGTGAGGTCGTGACTTACTATTTAATACTACAGTGAATTCAATTCATTCAAACATTTTTGAATATTTTTTTCGACATATTTTCGGAACATATTTCAGACCGTAATTCCTCTGTGGCTGTGGTCGCACAGATCGCACACATACTTACTCTATGATTGACTCTCGAAAGTTGACTATCAGTGCAGATGTCTATTGCTATCTGTTCTCAATAGACGATTGAGATATTGAAATACAGACTCTATTTCTTTAAATGTATTATCCGTTTAGTTCTATCGGTTTATTGTTTGTATATCGAAATCAAACCATAACTAGATTTTTGATATCTTAACTAATTTTTATTTTTTTTTTGTCTATTTATAGTTTTGATAAAATTCTTTTTATTTTTTATTCTTATGCTATTCAATGCCTTTTTTTCTAAAAAATAAATTTTTGTTTTTGTTTTATTTGATTTGATTTAGACTAAAGATAAATATTTTTTGGTTGAAATGTCTTTTTGTGTTATTCTTTTGTTAACTCTTCATAAGAATATAATTTATTTTTTGTTTTATTAGATATTTATAAACCATTTATCAATAAAAATGCCTTAAATTGTTGAACGAAACCAAAAATATTTATAAATACTTTTATATGTTTTTGAGTTCATTGCATTAGATATGTCTTTAATATAAATAAAAACGTTTAAACATTTTGATATACAATCATATTCTTCATATTCCAGAATATTATTTTAACAAAAACTCTATATTTTTGTTTTACTAACAAAAAGCAAACAAGACGCAATTTTAATTAATTAAAAATGAGACTTTACTATCTGTTTAATTAGGAAACAAAACAAAAAAATGTTTAGAAAAATATTATTTTTCTATTAAATTATCCGAAATGATAGCAATAATAGCAAAAATATTATTCTTATAATTTTCTATTAACTCTTGAAATTGCATCGAAACACGTCGTTAAATGACGCGACGCCTTATTTCACAATTTAAATTATAACCTGGCGCAGTTAATTAATTTAGTTGTCCAGTCATTTTCCAGTCGATTTAATTTTTATATCTCATATAATTTCAAATTTGCTTTTTATTGCTGTCTATATCTCTTTCTATTTAAGTCGCTTTTGTCGCTTAAAATTGTTTGGTTTTGATGTTGAGCTCAAAAAATGATTATTATATTTAATATTTTAATTATTTAAATTGTGCCATTACTTATGGACCGTGAATTTCGGAGCTTTAGTTTTAGGACTAGTGGTTAGGTTTAGGTATTTTTGGCAATTATTCTATTGGAATAAATTTCGGATTTAATTATCTGGATCATTTTTATGTTTTTGATTTTGATTAAAGTGAGAATTTTTATTATCCTTTTTGGCGTTAGTTTTTGTTTTTTTTCTTTTGTTGAATTTTTAAATTTTTTTTTAGATTACTTTGATTTAACCGAAAGGTTTTTTTTAAGTTATGTATTGTTTACACAAAAGTCTTGTTTCGTGTGTTATCTCGAATCTAATGATTGGAATAATTATATTAATTTTTTGTCCAATGATGTGATATTAATCACAAAATTTTGTTTTAATGAATTCAATGAACTCTTGTTGTTATTCATGTGATTTTATACTGTTTTATGCAATTATTCTGTCTTTGCATTAAATACTAACTTTATATTAATATTAATAAAGTGACTATTTTTTGGACATTTTTGCCTTTTGTTTAATAGCAGAGAATTATTTTATTTATCTATATTTTGACTGAATTGTTATTTTTTAAGTTATGTATATTTTTGCTGATTTAATGAGATGTTGATAAAATTATTTCATAACACGACTATCGGATAAATAACTTATAAAATGAGTTATTTTTATGCATAACTTGTTGTAACTCAAGAGACATTTTGTGTATTTTATTGACTATACAAAACAGTATATATCGTATATTGAAGGCTATTATTGATTTGTTTTCGATAATAAATATAAAATGTTTTTTTAAATTTTTTGTTTTGTTTTGTTTTTTGTAAAAAAAGGACAGGAATTGGAGGAATGGAGTTGAGAAAAGGAAAGGGGTTTCATGAGAGAAACAAATGATTATTCAAAAGGAATTTGTCTTTGTAAAAATCAAATATAAATTCTCTGTTCGTTAGTTTGAAGCGGAAATTATTTATATTTTTTGCGAAACGAATGGATATTTTTACCCAAAAATTCCGAATAAATCTTTTCGATCGCTTTTTTGCGTATTTGTACTGAGACTACAAACAAAAAACAAATATATAAATCAATAAATAATTATCAAAATTATTTTGTTTTTGCGTTTAAATTCCAGCAATAATTTGAAATTCTTAAACATTTGTTAGAAAATATATACAGAATATCCGATAATATCAGACAAATCAAAACAAAATTGAAAATTTTAATACATTTTGAAAAATTCAAAAATAATAATAATTTAAATTACATTTTAAACGATTAATAAAATTTATTTTAAAATTCAATTATAACGAAAATGTCAGAAAAGAAAAATTAAAACCTAAGCTATCATTATGTAGGAAGAGCTGGAATTAAAGTGAAATTTTATATTAAAAAACATATTTATTATCAAAAATTTTATGAAGTTAAGTTTTATTTTTCTTATTTATATAACAGATATGACTCAGAATTGCAGTCTTAGGGGAATTTCATTTTTTTTCTCCTAAAGACAGACAATATTCCGAATTTATTCTGGTTTTGCCTTTATTTTTGGTTCAGTTTTTTTGTTCACTTCTCCACTCAATTCAACTCCGAATTGCATATCATTTGCTTTAATCTCATTATCGTCTTATGTCTTATGCAATATTCAACTCTTGTTTTGCTTTCCTTTTCGCTGTTTCGCCTACTTTTGCTATAAACCCAATGCCTATTGATTTGCATATATTTTGAATAAATTTCTTATTCTTTTGTTTTTTTCTCTCTTTTGTCTTTCTGTGATTTTTGTCTTTATTTATATAATAAAAACTTTTTTATTCATATATTTTAAGTTAGAGTGAATTTTTGAAATACATATTCCAATAAAATGCACTTTTATTTTAATTTTTTGTAATAATAACTTTTTTTTGTGTTAATATATTTTGAGATATTTTTTAGTTTTTGTTTTAAAAATTTTGATTTTTTAAAAAGTTATTTGTTTTTTAAAATTCAATTAAATATTAATTAAAAAATAATTTGGTTTAAAAGTTAAACAATTTTTCTATTGTTTATCTTTAATCTAATACTTTATAAAACAAAACAAAAAAAACAAAAAAAAATGTTTTTCAATCTTAAGCTAAAATCTTTCCTCTCTTCACATCCTCTTATAGTTTATGCAAATAATTGTTTGCTTTTAAGTGTAAAATAAATTTAATATATATTTTAGTTTCCAAACCCTATGTTCTTGTGCCTCAAGTGTTGTTTTTCTTGAAAAACTCTTTTTTAAAGTTTGACAAAAAAATTGCCAAAAAAGTAAATTTATAAATATTGTACTTATATTACATAAGATATAAATAAGAAATTTTTAGTACAGCTAAGTTGTATTGAGATTAAAACAAGATTGTTTTTACTTATCTATAATTTAATTTAAATTTTATAATATATAGATTTCTAAAATATATTTTTCAAATTTAAAGTTAAAATATTAATAAAACAAATTATTTTTTATATTAAATATTTAGATAATTTTAAATTAATAAATTAATGTTAAAAACATTAATTAAATTGTTAGATTAATATTGATTAATTTAGAAACTATCCTACAAAATTAATAAAAATAAATAAGCAATAAATTAGTTTATATTTTAAATTGCAACAATCTTTTTATTAAATTAGGATCTTGTCAGATTTTAACGAACTTTGATTTGCATTAACTGTACTAAAGTTTCAATGCATTCAAGTGTTAACTAAAATGTTAAGTTTGTTTTTGCAAAGTTTTAACTTAAAAAAATATTTAATTCGCATAAATTGTGCCAGCTATTTGATTTTTCATTCAAACTAAATATTTGGCATTTCTCTAACCAAATTAAAAATGATTTATTTTGCATAAAATTTGTTATATTTTTATTAAACTTAAAAACATTTTATTAGATTTTCTTAACAAAGCAAATGAACTCAAATTTTCAAATCAAATCAAATAAAAAAATAATTCAATTTGTATTAGAGCTAAAAGTTTTTTTACAGCCAATAAATACTGTCTAATAATAAACTACATAAATATACATCAATTGAAAAAATTGGTCCAAATATTTACAACAAAATATATTTCAAACTCACTGTTGAATCAAATTAATCATCAAATTAAGGCAAACATTAAATTAACACTAAATATAAAAACAGTTTTTGTTTTATAGAAATAAATATTTTGATAACAAGAACATCTATATCTATAAACTAAAAACGTTCATTATAATCAGGATTTCCTGTACTATATTGTTCCTGTTTAGCAAAGTTGCCAGCTCGAATTTAATAATAAAAAGAAATTTACTTGAATCCAATATGCAGACTTAATTTGTTAAGTTTTGGCATTAATTTCTCAAAAATCTAAGCCTAAATCACAGCCTCATTCTCCGCATCAATGAATTGCAGCCCTTTTTGTCAGTTCTAAAGCTGTATAGATATGTGTGTTTCGATTGTCTCTTAACTTATGTCTTAATTTCATTTACGACTCTATATATATTCCAAGCATTTAGACGAATAGATTGGAATAAATAGTTTTGACTCTCTTTACGCTGTCTTTGATTTTTGCGAAATTGTTTTTGTTCTTACAATTTGTCTATTCGTTTAATAAAGTACTCACTTATATGTATAGCACTGGTATGTAATGAACGGCAATATATCTGATTATATTTGAGAAATGTTAGTCAATCTGTGAGAAGAGGAGAGTATTTGTTGAACGAAACAAAAATCAATTTTAGTTATACTCCGAAACATATCCTTTTTTTGTGTATAAAAATGTGATGGATTAAATTTTGCTTTTTGAAAATACACTAGCTGCAAATATTTTTGTTGTTGCAAAAATGCATTAGTTAATAATATTTTTGTTTATTATATATTAATTGATATAATTTACTGTAATTGTTTCATGTTAATTTAGGATAGTAATTAATTTTGTTATATAAGTGTACAAGTTTATTTACTAAGTATATACAATGTACTGTACTTTATATAATAGCAAATATCTGAACACAACTGAAATTGAATTTTTCTTTTTGTCTGACATTTGCTGTGAGTGACTCGAGAGTGGATTACAGTACAAGTCATTCACTAAGAGATTGCATCAATTGCTACGTTATATGACTTTTCATTTTTATTAACTCTATATTTCGTTTAACCGATTGGCTATAACATGACATAAGTATGAAATATAATAAAAAATTTTCTATTTTTTACTTAAATAAACACAAATTTTGAACTCGAAATACATATTTTATTCGCAGACAGTTAGACAGACAGAGTGTGAGAAAAACAGATTTTTCGACTCGAATATTGATTTCGCAGTACTTTAATACAAAAATTCCATTCACTTGCACTGGTATTGCTCTGGAATTGATGTACAAATTTTTTTTGGTAATAAAATAAATATATAATTTTCGGTTTATTTTTATTAGACTTCGCATAACATACATCTCGTCTATAAATATACAAAAATCCGTGTATTTCGTACATAAATATAATTTTATATATGTTTTGAATGCGATATTTATCGAGAGCCTTTTTGCCAATATTTATTTATTTAGTCTGAAATAAATTTCTATTTTATTTAAAAATTTGTTTCGTCTAAAACGAAACTTTAGCTTGAGCATTAAATTTTGTTTGAAACATGCATATTATTTATAGCAATAAAAATCTAAATTTATATTAAATGCTATTTTAAGCAATCGGTTGTGTTTAATGAGTTTTATTCTCGAAAAATATGAACATTAATACAAAAATTACTAAAAACAACATTTGATGCAAGTCTTGAGATTTGGAATTCATTTAAAATGAAATTTTCTTTTTTTTCCCAAAACTTAAGTCAATGAAAGTGCAAACAAACTATTAATTCTTGTTTTTACTCATTTGTCTATCTATTCTAATGTGTTTTTATTAATAGTTATATATATATTAGCGCAATAAAAATGTTCTAGTTACAGCTAGTGAGAATCGGGACTCATTTTTAATGTTTTATATTTATTTCTAATGTTTGTTATCTTTGCTATTAATCAGATTATGTGAGAGAAGGAGTGAAAACTGTATTCGATTTCAAGCCATTTCCTGAATATCAGTTTTAATTTTTTGTTGACTCTAACCGAAAAACATTTGGTTTGGGTTCGCATTTAATGTCATTTTTTCGCAAAATTATGAATTATATGAATGTTTGAGTTAAGAGCAAAAATCTTTTCATTGCTTCTTATTTCTCTATTCGGTTCGTTAACGACCTGATCCGCACCAAAACAGTTGGTATTTAAAGAATATTCTTCTCTTATATTACTAATGAAATTGTTTCGGAATTTCTAACTTTCAAAGTCCAAAGTTTGTACCGAAAAGAAAAAAGTTTTGTTTTAATAAATATTAAAAATATTATCTTTGGATATCTCTTAAGTCGAACAAAAGGCAAATGAGAATTTCGTTTTTAAAATATTTATTTTAACTTCAAATGTAATCTAATATTTAAGAAAAACATTTTTTCTTCGATCAAAGTTTGAAATATTTATTATATATTTATATAATAAAAAACTTTGAGTTCGGGAGAAAAAACTTATTCCGATTTAAATTGTCAAAAGAGTTTCGGTTTTGTAAATCGATTTATAAACAGATAAATAGTACCCAAAAGTGAGACTTAATTCTGGAAAGGGCTGAGAGAGGGCTGAGAGAGAGAACGGAGAGAGGGAGGAGAGGGAAGAGGGAGAGAAGACAGATAGTGATGTGCATATAGTCGGCGCATAATTTATTTTTTTATTTTAAAGACGAGCTGAGAGTTTGAATAAATCACATTTTCAAACATAAATATAAACATTCGAGACATTGCTGTTTCAGTCAGTACTAGTAGTTTGTGTTCTCTCACTCAGTCACTCCTCTGCCGGTGTTGTGGCAGATGTGCCAATCGTTAGACTAAGTGTGCATTTCTTCTACACATCTATACATTTGTCTGCCGTTTCTCTTCTCTCAACCAATTCGTACATTTCGTGCATTCGTTTCAATGCATTTCTCGCATATTCTCATATTCTGTTCGTTTTATTCGGCAAATCATAAAACATTATATCAATTCATTTGAATGCATAAACAGTTTTTATCGAAAGATGTTTTTGTGCTTTACTTCCAATGTATTATTGGAAATATTTTTTATTTATTTTTATCCATTTTCTAACGAGAATGTGAATCAAAGTATGTTTGGGATTAAGCGATGAATCGTTTTGTTTGATGTTTTCGGTTCACACATTGCTTTTGCCGGTATTTTGAATCTAATTTTTCAACTTTTATTATATTATTATTATTGTTATATTTTTGAAAAAAAATTAGTTTTTATTTTTTGATTTGTCTTTTGTTTGCGTTTAGTTTTTATTGATTAAAAATTTTTTTTTCTTTCTTTAAAACTTATGAATTGAATTGAGACATCAAATTGAAAATTGTATTAAATTCAATGCAATAAGCAATGCGATTGTACAAGAACAAAACACTTTTAGTTCTGGGTCAGTCGCTATCAATTGAATTTGTATTATAAATGAAATTATTGTCAAAATATCTGATTTTTTCAATTATTGTATAGCTTTTAAAAAATTTATTTATTTCTATTATATTTTTCTAATATATATTATGATTATTGTCGACAAATGTCAGTAAAAAATAATTTGCGATTAATCGGACCAATGATGTGACGCCTTATTGGTTATACATAACCGCCAATTGAATTGAACAATCAATAGCTGCTCTATCAATCAATTAGATCCATGATCAATTTTTAGATTAAAATTTGTTTCAACTTAATTTCTAGTTATTGAGTCTGAACTAACTGTTCAAAAAACAGTTTCAACTTTGTTTTACGTCTGATACTGTCAGTTATGTTATGCGAAACTGTATTTAAAAAGTTTTTTCTCCAAATTTATACTGAATTTGCAATTCATGTAATGTCTAAATGCAATGCAATTCTCGTGTATTTTGTGAAACTGTATTGAAATCCATATAAAAGTCGCGAAATTTTTTATTAGATTTTTATTTCAAAAGTTTATTTAATTTTGAATATAATTTATATTAATTTAATTTACAATCAATTTATAGATTCGATTAATTAAAGACATGAATATCTCATCCGTTCCGCTGATAAGTTGTATTCCGGATAAAACTGATTACAAGAATATTAATTCAATTAATAATAAAATCCAAATCAAAGTCTTAAACGACTGAAACGATTGGATTTGAATCAACAAAAACCAACAAAAAGTGTCTTAAAGTTACGAAAAAATATATTTAAAATAAATAAATTTGACTAAAAATGAAGACAAAAATGAAGACTTGGAACAAAACCCAACATAAAAGTGATAAGACATCGAAAACGCTAATAATTAGACAACAGCTAAACCACAAGCGATTCAATAATTTAATAATAGATTTAATGTATTTAACAATTATAGTCTGTTTTTCAATTTGTAATATATGTGATGCAGTGGTGCGGCCGGTGTCCGGCGCCGAGACGTCCGCATCCCTCACCGGTTCCGGGCCGTCATCATCAGTGATAGCCTCGTATTCGATACAGAATAAGAGCAATAACTTCACGCATATAGTCTACGACCGAAACACATCCGTTCTATACGCCGGTGCCGCTAATTGGCTCTACCAGTTCAGCGCTAATCTCACCGAAGAGGTGGCCGTACAGACGGGTCCGGTTCGGGACAACCCGTTATGTTCGCCGAACGACTGCACGGGTGTCGATGAGAACGTGCCGTTCGTTAACAACATTAACAAAGTCTTAGTCATCGATCCATACAATCATTTGCTGATCGCGTGCGGGAGTGTCCGTCAGGGCTCGTGTCAGAGGCACAGGTTGGCCGACATCAGCCAGAGAGAGGAGTTGGTGACCGTTGCCGTCGCCTCCAATGACGAAAACTCGTCGACAATCGCCTTAGTAGGACCGGCCAAGTACTTCGGCCCGCATACCAGTCCTGTGCTCTACGTGGCCGCTACGAACTCACGACTCGGCCCATATCGAGATATGGTTCCGGCCATTAGCAGCCGTACGCTCGAGTCGGGTCCGAAGTTATTCCAAATAATTGAGAAGTCGTTCAGCGATTCGGCCAGAGTTGACATTAGTTCCCATTTGCGGGACTACTATCTCGTGCGCTATGTCTATGCCTTCCATACCTCAGACTTTGTATACTTTGCAACCGTTCAGCGAAAGTCACATTTGCGAGCACTCGAAGAGTGGGGTTATATCACACGACTGGCCCGCGTCTGCCAGTCCGACCCGGGCTATAACACTTACACCGAAGTGACGCTCCAGTGCTTCGGCAGCGACGGCACGGACTATACGCTACTACAGGACGCGATTGTCGTCAGCGCCGGTGAAGACTTGGCCACCGATTTGCACATCGAAGTCGGCGACAAAGTTCTGGTCGGAGTGTTCGCCACTGCCATCGATCACACATCGAATCCCTCCACCAGTTCCGCACTCTGTGTCTACTCGATGGCCGAAATCGAGCAGAAGTTCACTCAAAACATTCATATGTGTTATAACGGATCAGTTGCCACAAGAAATATGGACTATATAGCCGGCAATCTACCCGACTGTCCCACACCAGGCGTATGTCAACTCTTTTAATCTAATTTTTCAATTATTTTCTTATTTTCATAACTCTTGAGATTTTTGATTCAATTTTTATGTTTTTAAGTATTTTTTAAAAAGTTTTTCTTTAAGAACTTGTTTTAATAGGATTCTTATAATAGGATAGGAATTGGTTTTTGCACTAAAAAATAATTGCTTTTTAGGAAAAATATTAAATTATGTTTAAATATAAAGATTGAAATAATGTCTAGAATTCAATGGGAATTGTGTTGAATGAAGTTTCCTATCGTTTACACACTCTTGCGTTTCTCGAGTGTTTAATATCTTAATCCTATTTCTTAAGAATCAAATCATATGTAAACCTGAATATAGTGGGAAAACCGATTTTTTCCCACTGAGACAGTGAAGAAGTGCAAAATAAGTTCAGAATTTAATTTATTCTTTAACCGAGTTTTTAGCGCAAATAGCGTTGAATAGAAAAAAGTTGTATTTTTCTCCAAACGATTCAATATTTGTTTAACGCGTTTTCGCAAAATATCGGTTCTGTCAGTCACTCGAGAGTGTGAGAGGTCTGAGAACCGCATAATATAAATACAAACGCAATGTTTAATCTATTTATTTATTTAAAGGGTTTTTATTCAACACTTTTTCTCCTATAGAATAACAATCAATATATTAGTTGTTAATCTCATTAGAGTTGACACACTTTGGCGTTATATACAGTATATTCGCATATATCGTCAACTTTTCTAATATTTAATTAATATTTTGCATAATTTAAGTCAATAATGAATTTTTGTGAAAATTATTATTGAATTTTTGTCCAGATTAATATTGTATTTATATCTTGCTAGTTGTGATTTATTGAGAGACGAAATATATATTTATTTAAAGGGTTTTTTAGGCAACACTTTTGACATTATATATATATCTTATATAAATTATAAGTTATAATAACAATCGATATACAGTATTAGTGTTAATCTCATTAGTGTTTAGAGAAATATTCATACAATTCCCAAACTTTCTAATATTTGACTAAAATTTCGCATAATTTAAGTGAGTAATGAATTTTTGCATAAAATTTTTTCATGCATTCATATCAATGACAATAATTGACAAAAATAAATCCAAACTTAACTAGGTTATATTCAACATTTTTTACTCGATCATGACAACCGGAATAAATATACGAATCGTAAACTTTAAAAATAAATATATAATTAAAAACTTTTGCAAAATCTAAGTAAATATAATAATATAATATTTAAACATAAAATTAAGTCGAAATTTCGCAAACATTCATATCTTGCCATTTGTCGTTGTATAGAGAGGCGGAAATATAGTGTCGTTTTGTGCGGAGACACTCAAACTGAACGGATCTCAACCGATCCAAACTACTTCAGCGATCGTCTATGAGAACAGCACTTTGACGGCTGTCGTCGCCCTAACCACTGGCCAGCACACGGTTGCCTTTGTCGGCACCCGTATGGGTCAGCTAAAGAAGGTATTTACGACTTTTTTCGATTCAATCTAATGTTTGTTTTTCATTAAATTCGATCCGTTTTATGTCAATTGTGTGAACGGCTTATCACACACTCGTAGACTAAACAACAGTTTATTTTTGCTTTTCTCTAATGAAAGTCAAATAGATTTTTCAATATTAAAAGATTACTATTTTTTGAATGTCATATGGATTTAAATCTAGTTTTCAATTTTGTTTTATTAAATTGGTTTTATTTTTTATATAATTTTGTTTATTTATAGTTTGAAATATGTTTTAGTTAATTGAAATTAATTTAATTGTTTTTATTTGGTTTATATTTTAGTTTCTTTTTTGTTGTATTATTCTCTTTAATCAAACGCACAATCAGTTTGTGTGTTATATCGGATTTGAATTATATGCCAAAGGATTAACGAAATTAATTGAAAAGAATTTTTCTTTTCTTATTCTAACAAATTCTGGCTTTACTTTTGGCGTAAATTTATTTTTTAGAGGCATTTAAAGTAGACTTTTATCGCGAGTTTGTCGCTATATCTTAGCGTTCAGTTTGTGATTGTCGTTAAGATTTATATGCGATACAACACAACTGCACAGAGAAAAAAAACAGCCATTCCATGCATTCGGTGCTATTATTGCGTTTAGAGACGAGTGAGAGAGGATTGGGAGAGAAAAAGGAATTCGAAACACTTGACACAAACTCTCATATTATACGAGTGTCTCATCAATAATGTGTTGTTATATCAATAAATGACACAAAAAATGATATTATTTTTGCCTTTGAATGTAATTGTCTTTTTGTGTCGCAATTGTCGAACAAAAATGTTTATTAGGAGAACAGGTGACGACAATTCCTCTTTTATCTGCCTGGCCTAATGATCTCCTCCCCGGCCACCTCCCCGGTCCTCAATTTCTCTACTTGTTTATCGATTAATTTTACTCTTCATTAATCCGCGACACTTAAGTGCTTTACAAATATTTTATTTGCTTTTTTCTACATGTTCCTTTTTTTCTTATTTATTCTATTCATTCCTACCTATCGCCCAAAAAATCCATTTGTTTTTATCATTTTTTTTAAAACTTAGATATTTTGCTATTTATAAGAATTTTTAAATTGTCTTTAAATTAATTAATATTTCTTTTGTTGAAATTCTGATTATTATTACTGATCTTAAGATTGGATTAGAATTTTGATTATTATTTTTTTTAAATTAATTTTTATACTAATTAATTAAATATTTGAAAAATGTATTTAAATTAACAAATGATTTATTTATTAAATTTTGTATTTATAGAGAATTATATAAATATTTGATTAGCCATGTCACTTTTTCTTATTAGCTAGAGACTTTAGCTATCAGTGCTTTTGAGATCTTAAGGTTATCTTAGGTTTGAAATTAATTTCAAAATATTTTTATTCAATTTGTTGAGAAAGTGCTCTTAATTGAGATTTCAAATAAATTATATTTTTATTTGTTTTGAATTTAAATCAAACTAGAAAGTCTAATTTTTAAAATATTTTTTTATTACCCAAACTTATTTTTTGAGATTTGACAGTCCATTTACTCCGGCCCACATATGCCATTTTTAATTTTAATTTATTTAATTGCTCTATTATTTTTATCTAGCTATTTTTTGCTATCTATTCTTATCTATAAATTTATAGCAATTTTTAAATATTTTATGTTTTTTACTAAATTTTTATTTTTAAAATTTTTATTATATTTTATTTTAGATTTTTTTCTGTTTAAACTCAAAAGTTATTAAACAAATGATTTTTGAAGCGTAGAGAATGTGAAGCAAAAAATCAAATTATATTTAATAATATTTTATTAAAATTTCGAAAAAACAGTTTAATATTAAGAGAAAAAAAGATTTTCACTCTTTTTCTTCTCATGAATGCATGAATTGAGTGATGAATGATTAAAATGCGTGTTAACTGAAAAAAAAAGTTTTTTAATTATATTTTAAGTTTTATTTTCAAACATTCAGTCACTCAGTGTTAGACAAAAAATGAGAAAATTTGGTTAAAATTTAATTTCGCAGAAATTATATTAAAATTTTTATTTTGACTCTTTTTTTCTAAAAACTTTTTTCTTGTAGTTTTGTATTGTTTTCCAGTCTTAAGATTATTGTCTTATTAGATTAGAATCGAATAAAAATAGAATTGTTTAAAAAAGTTTTGTCTATTTCTTAACAATAAAACTTGAGATGCATTCCGTTTTTTGCATAATATGTACATAAAATAAAATTTTATTATTAAAACAAAAGCAACAAATTTAGCGAATAATCTCTTATTGGCAGACATTTCAGACATTTATCTCTAATTCGAAACACTATTTGTTTTTATTTTCCTTTAATAATCAAATTAATAATTTTTAGTTTTTTTTTTCTAATCCTATGTAAAAATACAGTGTATTCTTGTTATAGTAAACTCGAGCACACAGTTTGACGTCGTGTAGAAAAATTCAGAATTAATTAATACAATAATTAAAATGTTTTGAATAAAAGGCTTATATAAAAAGTTAGATATATTTTGCGAATAGAGAACAGGTTTTCGTGATTTTAGTTAATTAGCGAGAATTCGAGACTTAATGATAAATTAGTGGAAGATTTGGCCGAAAATTGACTAATAATTAACTGAATCTGACTGTGAATGACATGTAATGTATATAACAATTGATGGCTTACACCGACTATAACACACAAAACACAACAAACGGATGAGACGTCGGAGTTGTTTCTGAAATAACTATTTCGAAAGCCATTAGAAGACGCGATCGCATAACAAAAACATTGCATTAGATTACATAACATACAGTTTGTTGCAAAATTGACCCTATTTTTCACCATTGTTTTAGTTTTTAGTTAGTGAAATGTATTTGTATCTTGCAAACATTTCAAATTGTATTCCTAGAATTTGTGCACTTGGCTATTTCTATTGTTTTTTTTTATTTGTTACAGTTATTTGAAATTTATTTTATTTTATAATTTAAATTTAAAATCTTTAATTAAAAGTTTGTTAATTTAAAATTTGTACTTAGTAATTTAATCCATAATAATAAAACATAATCCTGGTTAATTTGTTTTAATGTTTAGAATATTTTCGGAATTTCAACTAAATATTTGATCTTGGCTAATTGAAAATTTAGTTAGAATTAAGAGTGAATTCATTTTTGTCACCACTTGTATGCAATAAGAAGTGAAAAACAAAGCGATTCCTCTCATCACTGGAAACAGAGAACCGAAAAGAGCAACCATTCCACTCATTCCTCTTCTTCTGGTTCACCCATTTATTTCTCACTCTATCTCTCCATTCCTTTCCTATTATTCCACTTCTATTCAAACATTCAGTTTCTCTAAATGTTAAACCATTTGTTTGTCATTATTTGTTCACTAGTTTTCAGTTGTCTTTCAATTCTTTCTATTTTCTCATTCACTTCAATGAACATTAATGAGAGTCTCTCTCATTCTCTCTCTCTTTCCCTCTCCCTCTCTCCC
>JAQFXP010001203.1:0-20836 GCA_034693685.1 Belba bartosi
ATGTCATTCGGGTTTGGATTAGCGACAATTGGAATCAATTTAGTTCTTGGAATTCGATAAATAATTTTGTCGAAATAGAGTTTAGCAAGGTCTTCTTCTCTGATTGTCCACTTTTCGTCTAGAAATCTAATAATCTTGTTTTCCCAATCCTCTCTCTCCCACTCTTCCTCCTCCTCATCGAAATAACTCTTCGGAATTCCTGCCATAACTCAAATTAAGATCTTTTTTTCGGAAAATATTCTTTACTCTTGATTTTTACAAATAAATCTTTGTTTAATGAAATTTAAAATTATTTAAATTTTTTATTTTAAATTATTAAAAATAATATTAATAAATATTTTGCCGATTAAATGCGTATTTAAATTATAATAAAATCGGAATTTTTTAATTGAAAATATTCGTTTGATGGAATAAATATATTTTAAAAATAAAAGTTTTAACATAAATCAAATTCAAAAATTTAATTAATTTTTTAATTTTTCTATATTTTTGTAATTTCTTGTTATAATCATTTGATTATATATTTAATAATAGTTAAAAATAAATCAATTTTTTAAAGTTTGATTTTTAAAAATAATCTTTGTTTTTGATTAATTTGTTAATTATATTATTTCAAATTTTATTTCTAAAAATAAAATCGATTAATAGATTTTATTATAAATTATCAGACTACTAAAAACTGATTAAATTACCTTTCATAATAAAATTATTAACAAGTTAAATTAAGAATCACAAACAAATTAGTTAAATGAATGATATCTTTAATTCATAAATTAGAAAAATAATTTAAATTATTAATAATTTTTAAAAATAAATTAATAATACATTTGACTAAAAAATTAGTTTTTATCCAAAAATATGCGAATAAATGATCGGAAAAATTAAATTCAATAAATGTATGAAAATTTTAATTCATTTGATTAGGTTTAAGTGGCCTCAGACTCCTTGGGTGCGATTTTTATATTTAGACCAAATGTTGATATTTTCAGTGCCTTTCGCTATGAACTGAAATAAAAAATAATTAAATTTAGTTTTAATTAAATTTTTTCCTCAAAACTATTCAAAACTAGCAAACCGTTTGTGTTTTGAGCCAATTTGTCACTAATTTCCTATTAGTGTTAATCCATTTAATATTACTGTCGACTGTCTCTAACGCTCTCATCCTTTCACTGGCCGTTACGCCGAGAGTCGGGTTTTGATCGAAAAACTCTTTTACCTATAAATCAAATATTTATGAATTGAAAACATTTATAGGAATATGTATTATAAGAATATAATTCAAATACTTCTTTCCGTCTAATGTCGTCATTGAAATGATTACACATATTGTTGACAATAGTTCCCAACTGTCCGACACTCATATATTGATTAAGTAGTGGATAATTGGTTCGATAGTAATCCCACATCACTTGCAAACCGTCCGGATTTGCGATCACATAATTCAATACTGATATGTAGTCCTGTTTGCGAACTAACGACTCATTTGTGGATCGATCTAATAATCTAAGAATATATATATAATTAATTAATTTCAAACCAATTCTGATAATTAGAAAATTCTTATAAATAATATCTTACTCTTTGATGAGATTAGTATTGGGTATGAATGCCAGAGCGTCCAGATATGTAAGCTTAAGGACAGTCGACGTCGAGTCCATATATTTATCCCACAATTGATTCCAATCCGAAGTAAGATTGATGCGTCTGATGGCATACCTGAGCGCCGGTGCCAATATATTTGGCGCTAATTTATTGTTGACTTTCCACTCGTAATACATCTGTTGTGCGCTTTGAAGGCACGGCTCATAGTTGTTGGAACAGATGAACTCAACAATACTCGAACGCAACCTCTTCTCCACATGACTCTCAACATCATTGGGTATGGAGTCATCCCAACCCAAGCGCTCGTATGTCTGTTGGGCTAAACCTCTCAAATACTGATCCAAATCTGGTTTGTGTTCAGATGTCGACAGATATCTCCTAATTGGCGCAAACATACTGATGGCTACACTCCATGGCGTCAAATGAGTCTCTTTCGACAAATATTTCGACAATTCTAATGGTTTTAAATACGACAGTCGACCAGCTCTGGCCAAATAGAATGAGTCGATTATGAAGTTGGTTCGATCACTTGGCGTAAGCTTTTCGATAATTCCGTTTTGATTGTTCGACAAAGCTTTGGCCCATTTGTCCCAATCCTGTTCCGGATAATTGACTAAATAGAAGCCCTCGTTATTCGTATTCAATTTGTAGAGTCCGTCCAGACTCGGGTCGGAATTGATTTCAATCGACTCTTCTTTCGATTTTATGAATTCGATTTGCGCTGACCTCGTGTCCAATGATGTGTAGTATGAAAGGGGTATTGTCCACAAAGTGCTGAAAACAATTAATTTAATGCAATTTTCGAATTGATATTTATTTTGTCTTATAAATGGATTACTTGTCATCTGCGTTGTCTCCATTAGCCAAAAACCTATCCTGTCTTACGTGCAATGTATTGGGTGTGGACTCATCCCTAGTAATGGTCAGGTATGGAAAGCCTGCTTTTGTAGTCCAACTGTCCATTAGTTCATAGATTGTAGTGTTGTGTGTCTTTTGATTGGAATAACATTTTAGCTAAAAATTGTTTTATTTTAAAATTTAATTTTTATTACTTCAGGAAAAGTGAAGTTCAGTTCATTCCAGAGTTGTTGTGTGAGAACAGTCTTAAATTCGTATTTTTTTAGATATTGCTGAAGACTGAGTTGGAACGGATTACTACCCATAACGAACTCAAGCATTCGTAGTATTGATGCGCCCTTTCATTAGACAATTAGTTTTGAAATTTTGATTTAAATTCAAATCATTTTTAAAAATTAATATTTTTTAATACCTTTTGATATACAATACCACTGGTATAGGGCCTCTCTTCGGGTGCGTTAATGGGTCTAACAATTGGATGAGAAGTAGCCGAAGAATCTACTGATATGGCTGTCACGTAATCAGTCATTAAGAATAAGTCGAACTAAAAAGTGTTAAAAACTATATTTAGTTTATTCCGAAAAATATCTTAATAGAAATTCTCACATATTTCCAATCCGGGTGAACACTATCGACTGCTGTATATTCCAAATATGAAGCAAATGCTTCGTTAAGCCATAAGTCTGACCACCACTGGCATACAATTGACAAATTAAATACATTTATTCATATTTAAAATATCAAATATATGGTATAAATTACCTTGCAAGTCAACAAATTGCCGAACCACTAAATTAGGAACAAACAATTTCATATTATTTTATAGAATTAATTTAACTTAAATGTATAACAATTTATCAAATTATCCAGGTTCTATATACGTTTGTGTATCAAAATTCAAACATAATAATTTTTATTCAATCAATTATTTATATATATTTTAAAGTCAAAACAAAAATTGCTGTCAAAGTGAATAAATTAAAAAATAGTAATTAAACTCAGTTTGCATACCATGTGAACAATTTCATGAGCGATGACAGCAATAACACTCATCCTATTAGTCGACGTCGACTCCGAGTCGTGCCATAGAAGAGCCGTTTCTCTGAATGTAATCAAACCCCAGTTCTCCATAGCTCCGGCGCTAAAGTCCGGAATAGCTATGAAATCAACTTTTGGCAAATTGAAGGCATAATCGAAATGCTTTGCGTAATAAGACATTAGTTTCGGACAGACTTCCAGAGAATAATCCAATTTATAAGCTTCAACACTAGAGGCACAGACCTGGAGTTCGTAGCCATCATTTTGGACACCTTTGCAGACAAAATCACTCACAACTAATGCTAACAAATAAGTCACCATTTCTGGTGTTTCCTCGAAATGCAATGTCTGTATGTCTTCGGTGTCACTAATAGTTCGAACGGTTTTATGAGATCTCATGTTAGAAATGGTTAAACTCATATCTGCAGCCGAAGTGATGGTCACTTCAAATCGGGACTTAAACGACGGCTCATCAAAACAGGGAAATGCTTTCCGAGCGGAAGTGGCCTGGAATTGCGTGGCCGCCAGACCTACTGGTTGGCCGTCTTTGATGTAAGTGCTTTTGTAGAGTCCGTCCATATTATTGCTTAAATTTGAATCGAATTCAAACTCTAATCGATAACTATTAGGCGGAACTGGTTTTTCCAATCGAATTACCCAAAACTCAAACGGTTTGTATCTAAATGTGTCGTTAATAACCAGTTGCTCATTAGGGTTATTGACGAACACTCGGGTTTGGGTTATGTTAAGAGTGTCGGCCGCGTGAACTATGAAGTACTCGACGTCTTCTTTGGTCTCGACTTCAATGCTTACTTTGCCCTCAAATTGGCCTTCAGTTACATTGATTCGTAAATCGAGCCAATACTTTATCGGAACTATCTTCTCATTAAGTCTGTATGTAGTCCACGCACATGAGTCTGAGCCACACTTTAGTTGTGAAATTAAATTATCAAAAGTTTATTTGTCTTAAAACTGTCACCAATTCAATACATACTCTTAAAAAGTTTCCAATTTCTTCCTTATGTTTAGACATCCATTCGATGTTAGCATTGATTGTCTCAATGACTCGGATTTGATCAAAATTAGTTATTCCTAGACTTGGATTAGTGCTCAAAAAAATTTCGACCTTTAATTCAATTAAGAAAAATACATAAAATATAAATTAATAAAAATTTATTTAAAATACCTCTAATTTTCGGGAATTATTTGTAAAATATTGGCAAATATTGTTGAGAACAGTTCCCAATTGAATGGTTGATATTTTGCCGATAAGTTTCTGATAGTTTTGTTTATAGAATTCCCACAATATTTGTAAGGCATCGGAATTGGATGCGACGTAGTTTAGGACAGTTGGTATATCTTGGGTGCGAACTAGATTAGAGTCGAGTACTCTGTTTAAGAGTCTGAATCAAACAAAAACATTAAAACATAATATAAAATAAATTCGTTTCAAATAGACTAACAAATTGATTAGTTCCGGGTCTGTCGTATATGACAGTGCATTCAAATAAGTGAGTTTAACCGAAGCGGACGTCTCGTTCATATACTTAGTCCACAAGTAATTCCAATCAGATTTGTCTTTACTTTGTCTAATGGCGTATCTTAGAGTCGAAGTCAATAGATTTGGCGCTAACTTAACGCCATCTTTCCATTTGGAGTACTGTTCGAGTGCACTGACCAGACATGACTCATGATATAAACTGCAGACAAACTCAATAATTGAAGATCTTAATCGTCTAGTAGGTACGGTTCCAACCGTGTCGTCCCAGCCAAGCTCGTCATAGAGTGGTTGAGCCAATTCTCTAAAATACTTCATTAGATTATCTCTGTGTTCGGTTGTGAACATATATTTCTGTATTTGATTCAATGAGTTCAACGCTATAGTCCAGGGCGTTATGTGTTTCTCATTCACCAGGTATTTGGCCAACTGTAGAGGTCGCACATATGGTAGATAATTGGCCCGGGAGAGGTAGAACGCGTCCAATATAAAGCCCGCCCTATCGCTTGGTGTTAGTTTCGACAACAGATTGTTCTTATTGTTGACCAAAGCGTCGGTCCATTTGTTCCAATCCTCTTCGGGATAATTGACAAAATAAAGGCCTCTATTGTCGGCATTGAATTTGATTAGTCCGTCGACACTCGAGTCGGTCTCTATAGTTATGACTTGACTTTTTGATGTTATGAATTCGATTTTAGATAACTGTGTGTCGAATGACTTGTAATACGAGAGTGGAATTGTCCAAATTGTTCTGTAATTTGGATTTTCTTTCAGCTAGTTTGTTTTTTTAATTCTTATTTATTTATATTTTTGAAACACTCACTCGTTTTCCGGTTGTTTTCCATTTGACAAAAACCTTTCCTGAGTTACAATCAGAGAATTGTCTGCATTTCTCGTTATATTAATGTATGGAAAGCCTGCTTTTGTAGTCCATGTATCCATCAGTTCGAATATATTAGCTCCCAATTCCTATTTAGCAGTTTGTATTGCAATTATTGATGTAAAATGTTTTATTAAAATTAAATCGAAATTACTTTCGGATAGTATTCGTCGAGTGCGTCCAACAGGTCTTGTGTGACAGCATTTGAATAACTATTTTTGGTTAGATATGATTGAATGCCTTTTTGGAAATTCTGATCATTCATCACAAACTCAAGCATTCGTATGACAGACGCGCCCTTCCATTCGATAGGTATAAAAAATTTTAAAAAATAAAGAATAGGTTTAAAACCATTTAAAATGTTGTCTCACTTTTGAATAAACAATAGAACTCGAATATTGCTGAACGTCTTGTGGCTCTTCAACTGTGCGCACCAGTGGGTGGGAAGTGGCTGACGAGTCGGCATTTACTGCTGTCATATAGTCAGACATCAGAAACAAATCGAACTAAAATTGGATTTATATTTAATATTTTAATTAAAATTTTTTTTTAATTTTGCATTCAATGCATACGTATTCCCAATCTTTTTCACTATCGCTAACGGCTTTATATTCCATAAAAGTGGCGAAGCCTTCGTTCAGCCAGAAGTGCGACCACCACTGAAACAGCAATTGAGTTAATCAAATATAATTAACTAATTATTTAACTTTATTAATATCTCTCACCTTGCAAGTTACTAAATTTCCAAACCACTAAAGGTTTGATTAAAACAATATATTAATTAGTTTTTTAATTTGATAATTATTTTAAATTCAATTAAAAAATTATTGATTACAAAGTGTCCCAATTCGTGAGCAATAACCGCAATAACAGACATCTTATTAGCGGATGTGTCCTGGTCAGCATCCCAGAGCAGCCTGGCCTCTCTAAATGTGACTAACCCCCAGTTCTCCATCGCTCCGTACGAAAAGTCCGGAATTGCAATCATATCTACTTTAGGCAACGGATAGGAAATATTGAGATAATCTTTTGCCAAATAATGTAAACACTTTTTGGTCGACTCGAGTGCGTAATCGACTTTATGGATCTGCACTGAAGAGGCACAGACGCCCACTAAGTGTTCGTCGATTGTTGACTGATTGCACACAAAATCCGAAACAACTATTGCCACTAAATATGTAACCATTGGAACCGTTTCCTCATATTTGGTGGTCACCCACTCTAGTGTCGAATCAGTGGTAGTGCTCGCTATTGGCATATTAGACAGAGTTGTGTCCATATGTTTGTCGTGTATTAGCGTCACCTCAAACGTCGACTTAAACGACGGCTCATCAAAACAGGGAAACGCTTTGCGAGCGTCGGTGAACTCGAATTGAGTCGACGCCAAACCAATTGTTTCATTGTCTTTGGTGTAAGTGCTTCTGTACAGACCCGACAGTCCGCCCAGAAGTAGATCGCCTTTAAAGTCGTACTCCAGTCGATAGGTATTCGGTTCCACTTCTTGAGCCAATTGAATGATCCAAAAGTCGTTCGATTTATAACGAAATGTCTTAACAATCGGCAACTGATCGCCAGTGCTCTTGAGAAACACCCGGCTATCGGTCACTTCTAGGATAGAGTGCGCGTGAACTATGAAGTGCTGAACCGGTTCTGTAGCGTTCACTTCGATCGCAACACTTCCGTTATAGACATTTGTGGTGACATTCACTTGAATTGTTGGCCAATATTTAATTGGCTTTATATTAGGATTTAGTCGGTATTCACTCCACGGACAGGGTTTGGAACCGCACTGTAAGTCAAAGTTTTATTTCAATAATATTTTACTTTAAAACTTATAAAAACAAAGTTATAAAACAAAGTTATAACTTATAACTTATATTTACAAAAGAATTTAGATTTTAAAGTTAAAATACAAACCCCATTAGCGGCCAACCAGTGGCCAATAGTGTCACTATTTTGAAAAATCCAATCACTATTTGTCTGAATCTTTTCCAAACCATTAGCTCTTGTCGTTTCCGAGAGTCCAATATTCGGATAGAGTTTGAGAAAGTTTTCCACCTTTTGATTGAAACAAATTTTGTTTTTAAACAATATTAAAACAAAAATATATTTTTGTTACTTCTTTTCTTCGAACAATATCACCGAAATTATTGCAAATCGTATTGAAAACATTCGTCAATTGAGTTAAACTCAATTTTTTTGTTAGCATTTCATAATTATTTTGATAGAAATCCCAAACAATTTGCAATCCGTTGTCGTCTTCAGACATGTCCTGAAGAAGTGAAGTAAAATGAGAGACTGAAACCAATCTGTCGTCAAGAGAGCGGTCCAGAAGTCTAGAAATAAATTAAATTATAAATATATTTAAACCTAAAACAGACCAAAAGATAACAAACTTTTTCAACAGATCCTTATCTTTACTGTAGGTAAGAGCCGACAAATAACTATATTTAAGATTAGTGTCGGTATCGATATATTTATTCCAAACAAATTCAAAGTCTTCGGAATCATTGCTATACGCAATGCCATACGAGAGCACCAAAGCTCTCAAATCAGGGACTAGTGATTGGTTTAAATTTTTCCATTTATTAAACTCATTATACGCGCCATTGAGACAATTTTGATAACCATTGGCACAACTGATCTCTACAATCAAAGTCCTTAATCGTTTGGTCACATCGTTGCCATCGGTGTCCGTCCAGCCCAGTCTTTCATACTGTTTGGCCGTTAGATAACTCAAAAACCTGTACAGACTATCCCTGTATGGAGTCATCCAAATACGTTGACTAATGTCGAACATACTCTTAAACATAGCCCACGGCGTGAAGTGTTCCTCATTCAACAGGTATTTCGATAGATCGTATGGCTTCAGCTGCGGTAGTTTATTCGCTTTGGCTAGATAAAATGCGTCTAGAATAAACTCTGCTCGATCACTTGGTGTTAGTTTATTTATAATTGCATCTTTGTCATTAACTAAGGCATCGATCCATTTGTCCCAATCCTCCAAAGGATAATTTACAAAATACATTCCGGCGTATTCGGTGTTCCCTGTTCATTTAAACATTATTTGTTAAATAATTACTTTTAAATTAGCTATTGTTGAGTAATTATTCTTTTAATTATAAAAATCAAAACTTATTTTATACATACATTTAATCAAACCATTGGTCAATTGTTCTGTGTTCACAGTAATTGTTTGCTCTTTTGTTTTAATTGGAATTATGTTATGTTTGCGATCATCGAATGAGGTATAGTATGTAAGCGGTATTGTCCACAAAGTGCTTCAATACAACAATTAATTGAATTTATTTGTTTAAATTATTAAAATTAATTTTTATTCACTTACTTTTCAACTGGTTTTTGTCCGTTTTGTAGATATCTTTCTTGAATTACAGTAAAACTATTGTCAGAAATGCGGGTTATGTTAATGTAGGGAAAGCCTGCTTTTCTGACCCAATTGTCCATCAATTCAGTAATAGTTGTGTCCAAATCCTATTCAAGAGTTTAAACAAAAGTTAATTGTTTTTAAAAATTTAATAAATATAATAATTAATTACAATTGGAAAAGTTTCATTGAGGGAATTCCACAGATCTTGAGTAACAACTGTTTGGTATTCGTGTTTTTTCAAATACTTTCGAATACCATCGCGAAAATTATCCTTGCCCATTGCATACTCCATCATGCGTATTACTGTTGCACCCTTTCACCCAAACATATTAAAATATTTATTAATTATATTAAATTTTAAACATAAATATTAAATAAAAACCTTATTATAGACAATAGCACTCGAATAGGGCATATCCGATGGCTTCGGAATTTGGCGAACGATGGGTAGGGATGACGCAGAAGAATCTGATGAAACAGCACTCGACAAGTCGTAGTAGACAAATAAATCCCACTATTTATTTAAATTAATTATTTTCTATAATTAAATTAACTTTTGATATAAGTTCTCACGTAATTCCAACTTGGTTCAGCATAACTGGTGGCCGGATATTCCATAAAAGAGGCAAACCCTTCATTAAGCCATAAGTCGCCCCAAAACTAACAGTTTAGTTAAGTTTAAAACAGAAAACTATTATTAAAAACAATATCTAAATAATTAAACTAAGCATTACCTCACAAGTGAGCAGATTTCCAAACCACTATAAAATTAAAATGCAAAATTATATATAAATGTAATTCAATTGAATGCAAAATATAATTCTCAAATAAGAAATTATTCCAGTTTTAGACATACCATATGCGCCAATTCGTGAGCTATAATTGAATTAACACTCATTTTGCTGGAAGTTTGGTCTTCATCGGCAGTCCAAAGAAGAGCAGTCTCTCTAAACTTAACTAAACCCCAGTTCTCCATTGCACCGGCACTGAAGTCGGGAATCGCTATCAGATCAGACTTAGGCAACTGATAACGATAGTCCAGATATTCATCAAAACGTTCGAACACTTTTGGTGTCGATTCGAGTGCATATTGCAATTTATATTCCTTGGCCCGGGAGGCACAGACTCTTATTTCATATTCGAGTCTATTGTCTGAACGACAAACAAAGTCTGAGACCAGAAATGCCAACAAATATGTGACCATTTTTACTGATTTCTGATATTTAGTTGTAGTCCAGCCAATAGACGGCATATCAATAGATTGGCTTAAAATGGGCATGTTAGAGAGGGTTAGGTTATTGAAGGTGGAGTGGATTAGAGTTATGTCAAATTCGGATTTAAACGACGGCTCATCAAAACATGGAAACGCTTTGCGCGCAGAAGTCGACTGGAACTGACTGGCGGCCAGACCTATAGTCTCGTTGTTGTACGTATAGGTGCTCTTGTAAAGGCCGGACATACCTCCGAGCAGTAGATTGGATTCAAACTCCATAACCAATTGATAGCGAGCTTTGGATGACTTTTGCGCTAATCTAATGACCCAAAACTGGAGCGGAAGGTATCGAAACGTTTGGCGCACTTCTACCGCTTTACCCGATTCGTCATTTACTTCGGTTTTAGTAATCTTTAATATTTCGGCCGAATGTACGATAAAATATTCGACTTCTTCTTTGGCGTCGACTTTAATGTTAACCTTTCCGTTGAAGTCGTTAGACGTTGTATTCACTTGTATTGTGAGTGAGTACTCAATCGGAACTATCTGTTGATTGAGTCGATACACAATCCACGGACAGACCTCTTTCGGACATTGATTTGTGACCCATTCGATCACTTTTGTTCGATAATTCTTCAGCCATTTTATGTTTGTGTCCAACACTTCTACTGCCTTTTCCCTGTCCAGTCTACCTGCACCGGCATTTGGGTAAGCCTTGAAAAAGTCTAAAATATAGCCTTTTTGTACTTCGGTTGTGAATTGAGTGCTTATTGTGTAGACAAGTCTCCCCAGACTTGAACTGTTTATTGTAAATCTGGAAAATATTTTTATTCATAAGTGGCCAAGTTAAAAAATTATTTATATATTTTTAATTAATTAAATACCTTTCAACAATCTTTTCATAATTGTCTCTATAGTACTCCCAGACCATAGTCGCACCCGACTGACTGTTCAGTGCAATATTCGATAACATAGTGAAATAATCGTGTTTTCGGACAAATTCTTCATCTTCTGCATTGGCCAGAAGTCTAAAAATATTTTCAAATAAATATAAAATTTAAATTAAAAAAAAATAAAACTATTCGCTTACTCTTGAATCAGTTTGTCATTGGTAGTAGAGGTCAATCCCTGCAAATACAGGAGTTTTTCTTGGGCTGAATTAGTGGTTTTGTACTTATCTAGAAGATAATAGAAGTCATCGGAATTACCGCTTTCACGGATACCATATCTCAAGACAAGAGACAACAAATTCGGTGCAATTTTAATGTCGTTTCGAAAGTCGGCAAACTTTTTGGCCGCCATTTCCAAACAGTCGGGCATTTGGTAACCGCAGGCCATGTCTATGATTACTGTCCGCAATCGCCGGGTTTGCGCATTGTCTGCCAAGTCATCCCAACCCAGTTTTTTGTACTGGTCTTCGATTATAGTGTTTATGTAATAATTGAGTGCAATGTTTGCGTCCGAATAAATCAAATTCTTAACGAATGCAAACATTGTCTGAGCGGTAGTCCACGGAATCAACGAGACTTCATATGTTAAATATTTGGATAAATTGAGTGGAATTTCGTAGTCTAGTCGTCCACTTCTGGCCAAATAGAACGCATCGCTAATCAGTTCCGATCGATCCAAAGGAGACAATTGTTTGATAACATCACTGGTCTTATCGGTCAACTCTTGAGTGAATCGCTTCCAATCACTCAACGGATAGTTCACTATAAAAAGTCCATTTTGATCGGTATTGAACTTTACTAAATCGGATTCAGTGTTTAGTTCAATTGACTTTTCCGATTCATCCAACCACTCAATGTTTAGCCTCTCATCGCCCACTCCTTTATAAGTTACCGGTATTTTCCAATTATACCTACAATTATAGAAATTTAATTTTTATTTATATTTATGTTATTTTCAAAGTTTTTTTTATACATTGACTGATAGTCTGACGAATCTTTGAGAAAGAGTTCCTGTTTTAGCATCACTTTAGTTGAACTGCTATTCCGAGTGATAGTCACAACTGGAAAGCCTTTCCTTCGAACCCAAGTATCCATTATTTCGGAGACATTCAGTTTCTTAAATAAAATATTTTTAAAAGTTTTAAATAAATTCAATTAATAAATATTTAATTGATTTACATCCGGATGTGTTTGCGTGAGTTCTGTCCAGAGATCACCGGTTAATGTGTTCTGAAACGCATATTTGTTGAGATAATTCTTAATACCGGTGCGGAAGTTGTCGGCACCTAGAGCATTTTCCAACATTCGCAGTATTGAAGCGCCCTTTCGATCATTTTATTCAAAATTAATTAATTTTTAAACATTAAAAAATTATTTTCAATAACTATTAAGATATAACAAACCTTTCCATAAGTGATGGCATCGAAGACTGAAGAGATATCATCGGCATCTTTAACAGAGGCCAGAATCGGGTGAGTGTTTGGTGTGGAGTCGGCGTCGAATACTCGGTTCAACTCATCCAATGCAAACATTTCGTCCTTTAATTTAATGTAAAACATGACTAAAGTCTGTATTTATTTTCTCATCTAATGCTCGGTTAGTCTCACATAATTCCAGTCCTTCTCGACATTGGCCACAGCCTTGTATGACATGTATTGCGCAAATCCTTCGTTTAGCCACAAGTCGTCCCAGAATTTAATGGTCACCAGATTACCGAACCACTAATTGGGTCATATTTGAAATTATCAATTAAATATTAGTCTTAAGCATTGCAATTTGAAAACAATGTTTGCTGGCTAAAATTAATATTAGAGTAGAGTGTAAGTGCATTACAGTTTGATTTATCAATTAGTGCTTATTCTATAGATGCATAACATTTACTGCTATTATATTAATCATAAAAAATATTGGTATTGTATGAAAATTTTTAATTAAATTTATAAAAATTAATTTAGAACACAAAAGTAATAAATCTTATTTTAGCTATATAAAATATTAAGACGATTTTTTGAATTAATTTTGTAAATTAAAAAAGTAAAATTATATATGTCCATTACTTAAATATTTATCAAGCTAAATACTTAATATATTAGGATTTGATTACTAAGTTACTAACTTAGCTAGATCAATGTTGCAAAAAATAAATTATAATAAGTTTTTTAATTTTAGTTAATAACAAAAAACATGTTAGTTTATTATAATAAATTAAATAAACCAGATCAATTTTAAAACGCTAAACACTTACCATATGAGCCAATTCATGACTGATTATCATACAAACGCGCATCAGATCTCTGGTCGTCGACTCATTCTCATCGAAAAATAAATAGACTTCTCTATAGGTGACTAAACCCCAGTTCTCCATTGCACCGGCACTGAAATCGGGAATTGCAATGTTGTCTAACTTAGGCAACGGATAATCGATTTGGAAATATTCTTTTTCGTAAAAACTAAGAATTTTTGGCGTTATGTCGAGCGCATACTTCAATTTAGCTTGATTGCCCGGTGCCGCACACACTTGTATTCTCGAATCGACAGCACTTCCCATACATTCAAACTCAGAGACGACGAGTGCCACTAAATAGGTAACCATTTTGACTGAGGTATCAAATTTAGTCACTTTTGTGTCATCCGTAGGGCCGGTGCTTGTGCTGATGGCCGGCATATTAGACAAAGCGGTATATTTGTCTGAATGAGTGACAGTTATCTTAAACGTAGATTTGAACTGCGGTTCATCAAAACAGGGAACGGCTCGTCGGGCATAAGTCGATTGGAATTGAGTTGTGGCCAGACTTTGGGTCACATCCGCGCCATTTGTATAAACACTTTTGTACAGACCGTACAAACCAGTGCTTAGATTACCGTTGAATTCAATATACAAGACATAAGCGGCTGGTCTGACAATGTTGTCCATCGGTATAATCCAGAACTCGTTCGGTTCGTAAGCAAACGACTGGTTTTTGGCGTTTAATAACTCATTCTTACTATAACTCAATTGGTTTCCCAGATATGCCTTCGATTCTGTGATTTGCAGTCCTTTCGAATGTAATATAAAATAATTAATCGGTTTCTTTACATCCACTTCAATAGTGACACTTCCGTCAAACTTATCGGTTGTCAGATCTATATTCCATTTAATATCATAGGCGAGAGGTATGACCTGTGAGTCTAAACGCCAGTTGAGCCATGGGTTAGATATCTGGCTATTAGTATCTAACCATTCGGTGACAGTATTCTCATTTGACTTAAGCCATTGTATATTATTCTTGACCCTTTCAATGGCCTGATTCCGTGCATTTTGACCGGCGCCCGATTCCGGGTATTGTTTGAAAAAGTCTTCCATTTCTTTGAGTTGTGTTTCGGAGTTGAAAGCACTGCAAACGGATGAGATATAAGTGCCGAGTCGGCGATCATTGGCCGTAAATCTTTCCAACAAATAATTCCAATTATTTCTCATATAATTCCAAACCAATTGTCGCCCAATTATGCTATTACTGGCAATGCTCTGCTGGACAGTGAAGAAGTCCTGATCGTTGATAACCGTCGGGTCATTTGAGTTTGAGATTAACTTCGAGAGTAACTGTGCGTTTGTCACACTTGTCAGTGCATTCAATAGTTTACTTTTCTCTCCGGCCGACACTTCAGTGCGCCATAAATCCCAGATTTGATTCCAGTCTTCATCGCTACCACTCGATATCATTCCGTACTTATAAGCATATTCTCGTATATCGGGTGCTATTTGTTTACCAGTATTTAAAAAATTCTTAAATTTATCTTGCGATTCTTGCAAACAATCCTGATTGCCACTATTACAAGCCAGGCTAATTATACGACTTCTCAATAGTCTAAATGAATTAATTTAAATTTGTTAATTTCGACAAAACATTTTCGCTAAATATATAAATTGCAAAAGTTTTGATTACTTTTAAACTATGACAAAATTAATTCATTTTTAACAAGAGCTTTTAATTTAATTATTATATTTTAATGTGTTTAGTTAAGACTAAAATCAAGCAATTTAATTTAGTATTTAATTATTTTGATTAAAATTTTAATTATGAGCTTGTAATATATTCTGTAAATTAATTTAATACACAAAAGTGCAAATGTTAAGTTAAATTGAATATTAAAATTATATAATGTTGTAATGCATTAATATTAAGTTTTCGACATTGATCTCAATTCCGTGTAAAACAATGAAAATATATATTTTTTGTGACTGACCTATAAATTTATAGGTGTTAAAAAATTTGAGAATAGTTTTATTTTTATTAGCCATAAGTCTAATAATTATTTGCAAACTAATAAATCAACAATTCAAATATTAATTTAAGCATAAAATATAAGATCGAAATATCTTAAATCAAAATATGACAATAAATTATTCATGCTAATTAACTTTCTAATCAAAATGATTTATTTATTTAAGTCTTAAGTCAAAACTAATAAAATCAATTAAATTTAAAAAAAAATATTGCGAACAATGACATAGTTTTTCACATACAATGATGTATATGAAAAACAATTAGAAATCAAAATTGCAATCAAACTGTCATCGCAAACACAAACAAGAAAATTTAGCATCATCAAATTTAATGTACACAATAAAAAATATTTAAAAATATTTGTTTTTGAAATTCATTAATAATAGATTACATAACAAAAAAATGTATGAAAAGTGATATCATCTTTAAAAAACGCTTTTTGATTTAAAAAAACAAAACAAAAACAAACACAAAATAAAAAATAAGAAAAATCTCATTAAAAAACTTACTTTTCTTGAAAACTCTCAACAGATCTGCCTTTGAATTGCCAGCCAAGAGATGAATAGATATTTTGCGTCAACTCTTTGATGTACTGATTCATAGCTAGTCCGCCATCCGAAGCGCTCAGCTTATCATTGAGTCGATTGAGACAACTCTGGGCTGCCATCCAAGGGATCAGATTGTCTTCCGTCTTGACATAACTTAACAAATCAAACAACAATTCGTATGAAATCAAACCATTTTCGGCTAACATTGAAGCGTCGAATATAAGGTTCGCTCTGTTTGTCGGCGATAACTCATTCCGATTAGTCTTCAATAACTCAATCAATAGTTTCCAATCATTTTCGGCATAGTTTACAATATAAAAGCCGGACTCTTCGTCATTCAACTTAAGCCATGAATTTAGGTCTATATTGTCGTCTAATTTGAATGTTTCTTCCTTTGTATCGAAATAATATTTTCCCGAATTTTTAGCTGAAATATACGTCAAATATATCGGCCATAAGTTGTCATCTTCTTCTCTCATGGCTTCAGAGTTAACCAGAAATTTCTGTTGACTAACAGTTATCTCATTTTCTGATACTCTCTTAAGACTGACGACTGGGAAGCCTTTGGTTAGAGTCCAGGGATCCATGAATTTACTCACATTTGTGACAGTACCAGGGTTCTGAGTTTAATAAATTATTTTTTAATATGTGCATATATAAAAAATTCTGAAATTTAAACGCTTAGCACCTAATTTTGTACCTAATACAATAAACTTGCATGAACATTAGCTATTGAATTACTATATATAATATATTAATATTTTAAAATACAGATAATTATTTATAAAACTTTTATTAGTTTTAGAACTTGTAAGAATTTTGTTTCTAAAAGTTAACTTTTATGTAATTTGAACAACTTTAGTTTGACTGTTATGTGTGATACATACTTTGTCAAGAACACCCTGAATAGCGTTCCACAAGTGCTGAGTCTTAGCATTGCCAAATCTGTATTTTTCGAGATAAGCAATAATGCCGTCTTTGAAGACATCAGAACTGATAGCGAACTCAAGCATTCGTAAGACAGACGAGCCTTTGCTGTAACTAATTGTGTCGAATATCTCAGTGATCTGATCCGGATTGTTCACTGTTTGTATGATTGGGTGCGAACTGTCCAATGAGTCTAATCTGATGACTCCATGCAAGTCATCGTTTAAGAAGAACTGATCGATTTGCCATTCCGGGTGACTAGCATTCTGTCCCTTATATTCGATATATGAGGCAAAGCCTTCATTCAGCCAAAGATCGTCCCACCACTGAATTGGTATTCATATTCAGTTAAATTACGTTTATTTGACTAAATATTTAAATTAAATTATTTAAATTAAACTCTGACCTGCATTGTGACTAGATTTCCAAACCACTAAAAATTAGCAAACAAATTTATTAATAAATTTTTGCACTATTTATAATTTAATTCCTAATGTAGTTTATTTTTATAGAATTCATATTAAATGCTTTATAAATTTGATATGTTAAAAATTCTAATAATAAGCATACCATGTGCGCCAATTCATGGCCAATAACCGCAGCAACTCTTTTCATTTCACTAGTACTGGAGCGGTCGTCGCTATACAATAGATTGGTTTCCCTAAACGTAATAATACCCCAGTTCTCCATAGCACCCGACACGAAGACTGGAAGTGCCACCAGATCTATGTGTTTGTGTTTGGCAAACATTAATTTAGTCTTTTGTTTGCTTTGATTTGAACACAATATTATATAAAGCAATAAAAAAAGTTGTCAATAAAAACCTAATTTTTCTAACGGATAATCAATTTCGAAATAGTTCTCATAGTATTCAAGTACTTTAATCGCTGTACTCAACGCATATTTCGTTTGATCCAATTGATCCGGTCTTGAAAATACCCTAACCTTTAAGGATAAGCCGTAGTTTAAAAATAGAAATTTTTAGTGTTTTTCTCAAATTGTTTGTTTTTTGTGGTTTTATTTTTGTAATTCTAAACCTTTTTGCCTCTCGTAGTCGAGCTCTCAGTATATTTAAAATCACTGATGACATACGCGACCAGATATGTGGACATCGGAACTGTTTTCTTGAAAACAGTCTTCACTCGCATATCGTCGACATCTGTTCGATCGATTTGTGCGCCATTAGAGATCGCATTGAGATTTTTGTCGTGAATTATAGCTATGCTGAAAGTGGCCTTCCATTGGGGCTCGTCGAAGCAGGGGAACGCCTGCCGGGCGTATGTCGGCTCGAATTTGGTCGCACTGAACTCTCTAGATATGATTTGTAATTAGGTTTTAGTTTCTAATTTGATGATAAAAACATTTATTTTTATTATTATAAGCTAATTAACTTAAGTTGCTATTTTTTTTATTAACTTTTAATGTCTTGTCTTATCTGTTTACAAATATTTTAATTCAAAAATGTTTGGAAAATTAATTTTTAAAAATTATAATGTTAAAATTTATTTTGTTACTACTTAATAACAAAATAATTTTTTAAGGCAAACATTTTTGTATTAAGATTAAAAATAACTTTTAATAAAAATAAACTTTATCTAAAATAAATATTAGAAAATTTATGAAAGCACATGAGCATTTATGACAAGCTAACAGTGGCAAATTTTTTTTTATTAAATGCAACATAAAAACCAAATTTTATAACTTTAATTGGCTAATAAAGATAATTTTGTTTTCTATATTATAATTCTTAACAACTTTATTCTAATTTTGAATTTTTGTTGAATTTTTCCCTGGCTACTAAATTAATAAAACTTTGTCTTACTTGATTTGGTTATCAGTGTTGGTGTAATTACTTTTGTAAAACCCGATGATTTTTCCAATTAGTGAACCGGCGAATGAAAGCGACAAATGATAGGTATTTTCGGGCAATTCGTCATTCAGTTCGATTACATGAAACTGTTTGTCTTTGTCGTAGTCAACACTTTTAATAGCAAATGTAGCGCCACTTTTGTTGATTAATTTCTCATTGCTGATACTTAACTGATATGCATGTATCTTGATCACATTTGTCGGTTCGGCGATTACCAAATCGATGGTAACGTCACCACTAAATTGATCCGTTTGATGGTTGGGCTCAATAGTCAGTGCATAATGAGTTGGAACTATTGTTTCGGGTAGTAATAGATCCGGCGGTAATGTGGGTGCGGGTGTGAGCGGACTCGTGCCTACGCTCGGCTCTATAGTCACATTGATTTGAATTAAGATTATTTGTTTGATTGACAGTTTGTATTAATATTCAAATTAAAATTTTAATTTAAAAAAATTATTTGACTAAATTTTGACAAAAACTTAAATATGCACAAATTAGCTTGCCAAAAAAGGATATATAAGCATTTCTGAAAATATAATTGCAAAAAATGCAAATAATTTACCTGTTATTGATGATGATGAATCTATGTAGTTTTTAAAGTTAAAATAAATTATATTAAAATTATAAAATCAAATCTTAAAAATAGACAAGTTAAATTCTTACCATCCGATTTATTTTTTTCCAAAACATATGCGACCAAAAAACCAATAGATAATCCAAGCAAGACAACAATTGTAATCCAATAACATATTGTACACTTGCGAGTACTTTTAAGTTTTTCAATTTTACCCATTATTACAAATTTAAACTAACTTAAAAACTGAGCGTTAATTATTAAACAAATAAAAATAAAAATTTATTATTTCAAAAATTTTTACGCTTATTAATTGTTGTGGCAATATATCATAAATTATGATGCATAATTTTTGTTGCAAAAAACTAAAACTTTTTTTTGCACTTTGATTACATTGCGATACGAATATAATTAACGGAAATGGAATATACAATTAGCAAGTTAATGGTTACAATGTCATACACACAAGCGATGAATCCGAAATTTTTATTCAAGATCAATTTATCAAACTAGAACATTATGTACGAGAGGCAAAAATCTCAATTTTAATTATTTTTAAATAACATATATTGTATTGAAAACAAGAATATTATTAATATTATTCTTAACCCTTTTTTCTTCTTCTTATTATATAATTAATGATTTGATGAATAAATATATGTTTTGATTAATGCAATTAAGAAAATTTGAAGAAAATTAAGTCAAGAAATACTCACTATTTATGTTTAGAATATTATTCAAATATATGCATAAACTTAAGCGAAGATGTGCTGCGAATTCCTTATGTGTTGATGTGATGAGTGAGAGATCTCTTTGTTTTTTCAACAAAACTTTAACAAACTATAAGTGAGTGAAGTATAAGAAGGACTGAGAACTTACTACTCATTAACACAAACACACAATCAGTTTGAGTGAATTGTTTAACAGAAACCGACAAAAAAAGCAAACGCGAGAAAACGAAAAAATAATAAAAAAGATTTTTAAAAGTCATCAAAAAATAAGTAAAAATATTTTCGGTTTTGTCACTACTTTTCTCGTCAGATAATTGCTTTATTTGTATTCAATATTTTTATTGAAGTGTAATTATATCATAAGTGAGTGCGAACTATAATATGTGTGAGAGAAATGGAGAGAGAGAGAGAGAGAGAGAGAGAGAGAGAGAGAGAGAGAGAGAACAGGAGAATGGGAAAGGGAGAAAGAGAGAGTGAGAGAGGGAGAGGAGAGA
>JAQFXP010001204.1:0-20836 GCA_034693685.1 Belba bartosi
TTTAGACACAGTCTTGTTTACAATTGCAATTTACTTTAAATATAAATTAATAAAATAATGTAATGCAGAATTAAATTTATTATAAAATTTTTAATTGTGGTTTTAATCTTTGTTTTAAAATATTTAAGTAAATTTATTTAACGCTTAGCATGTTAATATGGTTTATTGAGTTTTTATTTACATTTACATTTTTTTATTTAAATACCATCCCTTAAGTTATAGGGTTAATTTAAAAAAATGTTTGGTTTGGAGATACTGTGACTACATCGTTGTTGGTGACATATATCTGAAGGGCACTGTATAGACTTTAATCTAATATTGAATTACAGATCGAATCCCCAATTATTTGCCAATTGCTGAGCACTGCCGATGAATACGGATTATTGCATAATCCCAACCATAGGTTACTCGAGGACTCAAACGATGAGTTATAGCTTATAGGCTATAATTATTAGGGCTTTCTTCATGTACTATACAAATTAGACATTTTTAAATAAATATTTATTGATTATATATACTGTATGTGTGAACAAGTCAATTGTTTTGGCAAAATAGAAATTAATGATCAAGTTAAAAAAAAGTTATTATTAATAACTTACTAATGATTGAGTAAAGAAGTTATGGGCTCTACAGAATGTATAGAAGCAAACAATGCATTGTTTAAGACATAAAACACCAAAAATATCAATTATTTGATAAAAATTTGGAAAAACGGTTGATGAAAGTGATGCACAAACTCTAACAAACAATGTTAGAAAAAAAAACTTACCATGATTGGCCTTTATTTGTTGACGGCTTTAAGAACCTTGATTACTGTTTTCGGATTATTTGAAACAACTAAAAGCTAACTATATTAATTTTAGCCGCAACTGAGGGCGTTAGAGCACTTTTTGTCTGTATTGTTTATGCATTGTAATCAGGGATTGAGAAGGTCGGCCGATCCGGGGGGATCAGGGAGGGGATTTTTCCAAAAACGCTTAAAAAACCTATATATTTGTGATGAAATTTTACTTAATTTAACTGAATTTAAACTGGATTTAAACTAAATTTAGTTAATTTAACTGGATTTAAACCGGATTTAGCACCAATTTAGAGAAAATTTCCTAATTTTGGGCAAAAAACCCAAAACCTTGAGGGGGGGGGGTACCTTTTCTCGGACCAAATGCAAGGGTGGGATAAATGCCAATTTTCAAAATCAGGGGTGATTTTTGGCTGATCCCCCCTTCACAATGCCTGATTGTAAAATAAGATTTCTTTATATCAATAAATCATATTCATAGTATTTACAATTTGACTCAACAACTAATATTTTAATTCCTTTTGCCTTAAAATTATGTTTCTAGTTATTTTAAATAAATCTTATCATGCCACTTAACTATAAAAAACCAAAATGTTATTTTTATTAATACAGTATTAACTTTACAGCCAAAAAGCCCTCTAACGCCCCCAGTTGCGGCTAAAATTATTATAGTTAGCTTCTAATTGCATTAAATGTTCCAAAAAAGTAATCAAGTTTCTTAAAACCGTGAACAAGTAAAGGCCATTCATAGTCAGACAAATGGGTGATAATGGCGTGTTAGCCCCGATTAAAATTAAAAATTAATTCTTTATACAATGTATTTAAAATTTGCAAACAGTCTGTCGGCACCAGCAGACCAGGCCATCTGCCAATATAAAATATCATTGGGTATGAAATGACTTAATTTAGAATAGAATTCCTGTTTTTACTGTACCGTATATTCAGCTAACTTTTGGTCAATTATTTTATCTCATTACGCATCTCATCTTTGCTCTTGCTAAATTAGCAAAAATTAATTTGAAATAACATAATTCAAAGACAAATTTATCTGATTTTGTTTTATTTTTTTATTTCCAACAAAATTACAAATATTTTTAAAATAATAAAATTACAATTAAATTATTCTATAAATAATAGGAGAATTCTATATTAATCAAATTTTTTAAAGTATAAACCAGTAATAAAAATCTATCTATTTTTTGTACTTAAATTTTTTAAAATTAATTTCATATAAAAAATTATAATTGTTGGCAAAAAACCGATTGATTAGAAATTATTTAGCAAACAATTAATTACTCAAATGATTGTCAATTAATAAGTGAAAAACTGATTACTGGTATAACTGTAAGAAATTGACAATTTTGTGTTACATTGCGAATAGTGTTGAGACATAAGTTTTTTTTTGTAAATTATTTTTTGCATCAAATTCAGTGTTTAATGATTTTACTGATTTTGAATTAACAATTAGGTCAGAACTGAGCCTAATATTACTTTACTTACATTATCGACAATTTAATTCAATATTTATTTAAATAATTACATAATTTCGTCGTTATTTCATGTAATTAAAGATAATTTTGAAAATTATTTCTGAATTGAAATTCTTATTAAGTTTTTAAAGCAATATTAATACAGTATTAACATGTTGAAACTCATATTCACAAAACCCAATATGTATCAGTGAATATTTATTATATTAATATTAAAATTATTATCAATTTGATGCTGAATCTCAAGAATTAGTTTACCAACTCAATGTATAGATTTTCGACTAGCCAGACAAATTTTTATACTTTTTAGGTTTGCTTTCAAAAAGCAATTGATTTTAATTTAAACAAATTATAATAACTATTATAATTGATAGTTATCTTTATATTGTTTGTTAATGTAATTATTGAAAAGTACTCGAATTAAACAATAGAATTAATGTTTTTAAAATTGTTCTTGCATTTAGATTTGTTTTTGGAGATTTATTGTCAATTATTTATTATTTAGTTTATATAAATTCTAATTATTTAATGATATTAATAGATTCGAAGCGAGATGTTTTGCCAACTAATTGATATTAAATTTTGATTTATTTATCCAAACTTAGAGCATATTTCGCGACAATTATGTTAATCAACTTATTATTTGATTTTCAATTTGAGACAAGAATCGATAGACAGAATATTATTACTTAAATTTGATTGTGTTATGAATCATAAGTTATGACTCATTTGAAAGACCGGATTATTTGAATTTGATTTTTGGAAATATTAAATCAGATATTAGTTTAAATGATTAATATGTATACATTGTTTTGACGGACAAGAGTTGACAACTCGTTAAATACACATTCAGTCAAACGAATCGACTCAACAAATCAAAACATAATTTATATCTATTGAAGAAACGGATCCGATATATAAAACCATACCTTAAAAGTCGATGTTTTTCGTTTAGATTTGAAATATTTTTGCAAAACTTATCACTTGATTGGTATTGAAATAACTTTCACTAACTCTTCAGTATTGCTTCAGTAATGGATTCGAAAAACAATGAATATTTCCTATAATAAGCGCATTTTTCGAGTCTTCAGGTCTTCGGGCCTTCAGACGTACCACTCCTTTAAGTCCTTCTTTTTGGGCATTTTAAGCAGTGGTTTGTGATGATCCGTCGGTGACGTTCTGGAGGCACCGCCATTGATGAGATGTGTTTGCGGTAAACCCGAGCCCAGTAATGATGGTGAGCCGGATACCGGTGCGAATTGATAGTTCTTAGTCTCGTCTATTTTATAAGTGCTGTCAGTCCTATATTTCACTTTAAAGAACAACACTATCGGTGCTATAATCACAACAACAATTAAACCGATGGCAATCACACCGATTATCATAACTGTCCGGTCACTAGTAGTCTTGTTGGGCACCGGTGTACTCGGTTTTGACGGTTCCTTCACAAATGTTTTAGGTATGTCTGGCACCGGAACCTAATAAACAGATTTGATATCAACACTAAACACATATACCGTAATATACAGTACATAAAATTGAAAACAAATGGCAATCCAAACCTCCATTATAACCGGCGGTCCCTTTGATTCATGGGTTGGTCTATGAGTTGGATGGCGTGTGGAACCACTGATTTGGTAAATAGGCTTTTCCCACATTGGCTGCAAAGTCACCGGACGTTGTGTTGATTGAAAAAATGGGTTTAAGTTCGATGTCGTCTCTATTGGATAATATCTACTGATTGGCGGCTCAGTTATGGGCGCTGTGGGCGGTGACCAAACCGGTCGAACTGGAGTTCTGGTCGTTGTATATGTGAAATGATGACCCGACTGGCCGTTAATGTTATTGCTTGAGCTCGTGATCTGGACAGTCCGTTCACCAGATCCCGAACCGTCGATACAGTCCTCGTCGTCTTCGTCGCACTTATGAGAAGTATCGACTGATGAGTCAGACGTTGGCAGTGAATAGGGCGGAACGGCTGTCGCAGGCCTGGCACTCGACACGTATACTGGCGTAATCAGGTCATCGCCAGAGCCCTCGACTTTGCTGCAGTCATCCTATCGTTGATTGCAATTAAGAGTTTAGATTAGTTTTTGATTAATATTTCCAATTGTTTTACTTATAACTTCATAATTGCATAATAGCATACAAGTGTAAGGAAGGTATTACCGGTAGTTACTATCAGCATAAGTTATAAGTTAGTTATAAAATAAAGGGTAATTCGAAAATTGGTTAAAAATAATAATTAATTCGTTATATTCGTAAAGCGTTAGTTATATTCAACATTCAATGACTAAATGACTGCAAACCTCGTCGTCTGCATCGAAACAACCAGAGCCGGCGCCGGAATAGATTAGATCATCCGTTTCATAGCCGACTGAGCTCTTTGGCTATTATAATAAAATTAATAATAAATGATTTTTTGGCAAACAATGTGTACTTATGTACAAATTATATAATTGCAAAACCTAACCTGATGCATTTGAGGATCACTTGTCTCTATATTAGTTGTGTTTGCATTTAATTGTTTTTCAATATTTTTTTGTTCGTTTTTCCCGTTACTAATAGACATCAAAAGCTTAACCTCTCCTTCAATAGTAATACGAGAGTCGTCTTCGACAGCCATATCGAGAATCCGGTGTCCGTTGAACACAAATCCGGTGACTGTGCCGTGAAATGGCTTTTCTATGTTATCTCTAATTGAGTTCTTTTTGCCGCCAATCTGTACCTTCGAGTGACTGTTAAATATAGTCAGTTGTCTTCCGGCGGGGCTTTTGGTCATAACATTATGGTTGTCGACCTGAATGGTCGAGTTCTGACCCGAACGCGTGAACCTAACGATGTGATACTTGCCGTCACTCACTTTGAAGCTGAGTTCCCCGATGTCGAGATCCTCTGTTCCCAAGTTATAGACCATAAGTACGTTTCCGTCGACTAATTCCAATTCCATGTAATCGTTAGAACTTCCGCTTTCGATGCGAACTAAGACTGCGTTCTCTTCAGTTGTAGCGAACCCGAGCGCTAATAAGTCATTCCTAGTGTCGGGCCGTTTGTCGACCGGAAACATGAATGTAATCAAACCATTGTTTGCTCCGAATTCATAAGCAGTGCTCTCTATAAAGATATTCTTATTGTCAAAACATATCATTTCAATCACTTAACGCACGAATACATGAAAAGCAAATCTAAAGAAAAGATCGAAACACTGGTATTGACCAACAAATGCACAATAAGTTTCAAAATGTTTGTTTTCCATATATTCGCACATAAGTCTAATTGAGAGGCACTCGTAGGGAATGGGATCTAATCTAAATTAACAAACTATTTACCATTACCATCAGCACATGTTGGGCCGGAATAGGACGTCATATCACAATCACAAGTATAACTATTCCACATTTGAACACATATACCTCGATTAGCACAGGCAGTATTGCTGCACTTGGTAACTGGACCAGCACAACCACTGGCCACTAATGTGCTCGGGATTAGAGCGTCTGAGCCGCTCGGGTCTAACGTTTCTCCGTTCAAATCCAATGATGCAATACAGCCCTCGAAACCGTGTTTTGATTCAATCAGTTTGGGCAGAGAGTCATACATATCAGGCCTAACGCCTCCCAAATACAACAACCCTTCCAGATCCAGATGAACATTAGCCCCCGTACTGGCCACTGTAGCCAACATGTCGTCCACCATCAGTGTGTGCTGTCTGAGAGAGGGCCGACCAATGGTGATGGCGTGCCATCGGTTGTCGTTAAGAGTGGTTCTGGTGTTTGAGCGCACTTTGCGAGCGCCGTCACCCAAATTGAAGACATAGTTGAGATGTCCGTCCACTAACTCGATTGCAATGAAGTCCTGGTTTTTGCCGGAGTTGTAGAGTATTATTCCATTTGATTCAAGTGTTTTGAACTGCAAATACAAATTCATTGTAGAGTAGGCCTTGAGTTGAGGCAATCCGATGAACGTGAGTCTGGACTTGAACGTCACCGGGTGGTGGACTATGCGCTCCTTTTTGCCCACTTTGGCCGTTACGTTAAAATTCGAGATCTGGCCGTCTCGGGCCATCTCGAAGTAGTGATTGCCGTTCATTACAAAGTTCTGCATTAGTCCCACAAAGTTCGGCATATCTTTCGCCAAATAATGGCCTGAAATATCAATTTAATTCAATTAAGTCATTATTTGTTACTTTTAGTCAATCATCATCTATCGAAGTATTGGAAAGTTGCAGACAATTGAAAATCAATATTTTAAACAATAAAACCAATCCTTCACTTAAAGTTATAGATAAAGCGATTTTGACAAATATTCAATATACAGTACATTGTACAGTATAACTACTGTATATAAGTAGATATTCTGAATTCGATATCTACATTGCATTAAGGGTACAATTGAAATTATGCGAAAGTACTGTACAAAACCAAAATCAGGCAAATTATATCCTGGGCAAAGTGACGAGCTTTTTTTTAATTTTAAACTGATGTCACTTTCTTAATTTAATTTTTATTTCTTATCAATGAGTTAGTTGGAAAACATTATAAATGTTACAAAGAAAAATCAGCTTAAAGTTAGAAAAAGAGCATGTCATTTTGCCCAGAATATAAATTGCCTGTTTTGTACAATACTTTCATATAATTTCAATTGTAAGTTGTTTTTATATACTATGAATATATGGCATATGCTATACAATTTGTACCTGTTTTATTACTCAATACGTGCTTTATTAAATCAGGTTAAATTGCATATAAAATTTAATGATTTTTAAGGCTTTTAAGCGTTTTTGAAAAAAATTCTTCTACTTGGCCAACTTTTATAATCCATGTTAAATTATTTACCTATGTACAAGTAAAATTTTAATTTACCTATAAATATTATATAAATAAATTTAAAATTCAACTAATACATGAAGCAATATTTAGTTATGTAAAATGCTTATAAGACCATGCTAAACTTAATCGTGTATGTATGTTTTAATTAATTATATACAAAAAGAATGTCAGTAATACTAATAATAATAATACTGAGTCAGCACTTAAAAATTATGTTTAGATGATCATTTGTTATAGTTTTTATAAAGATATGCTTATAATTAGACCTGGGATAATCTGACTCGCGAGTCAGTATATGAAGATGTTCTTTGTAATCTTGCAAGTTGCTTCTGACTACGTGTTCAAAACTATTATTTTATTCAAAACATCTATGTCTTATAAATAGCAATAAAAAGTTTACATATTCATTAATTTAGTAAAGTTTATTTAGAGTTTTAGTTGCAAAATGTTTAAGAGTTTAAAAAGTGTTTATTAACACAAAACTGTTTATTAAACAAACAAAAACAGTGTATCTGCATTTATAAAACATTGCAAATATTCCTTTTATGCATATTAACTAAATAGTAAGAGTTAGTGACAAATATTTTGAATTTTGAAACATATAGCAATTTTAATTATCAAAGTTTAAAAATTAAAAAATAGTAATCAATTTTTTGAATCAACTTTTTGCACTACTGTACTATATAGCAGAGTTCTTACACCTAGTACAACTTTTAACTGAATTTTTGAGCGCAAAATTTAAACATTTCCCAGGTCTACTCATGAGTGATTATAGGATCTGAGTTTTTATCTAGTATATTTTCAAAACTAAATAAAAACTATTCAATTTAAAAAATCAATAAAATATGTACAAGTTATATATATATATCCCTTTAAATAATTAAAATTGAAGATTACTCAATAAATAAAAAACATATTTATTGAATTTTATCCAATCAGGCCAAAAAATTAGAATTTAGCAATACTCTAACAAAATAATAACGTAAAATATTAATTTGTTTATTTTTAACAAGTAAACAAAGCTGGACGAAAATTTTGATAGAATATGATCGCACTAGGGTTTTGTATACTAATTTTAAAAAATAAATAAAATTATTTAAATATAATAGTTTCTTTTTGTTTTAGAAAAGCATTTGGTCAAATTGTGCAGACAAATATAATAATGATAAAATTGTATAATAAAACAATAAATTTAATTATATAATTTATAATAAATATTTTATTTCTATCTAATAAAAATAAATAATAGAATTGTTATTCAAACAAAATCTATTTATTTTATTATTATTATTATATTAAATAAATGTAAAAATAAAATCCGAAATAAAATTAATTTTTGTTTAATTCTAGTTGTTCTTGTTTATAATTATAATTAAAAAAAATGAAGAATACAGATGTTGATAAAAAAATTGTTTTGGCAAAATTTAACTATTTCTCAAAATATTTAGGTATTGTTTTTTAATTAAAAAAAAGAGTCAAATATTTTGGATTTTATTTAACGTGTGAATTATTTTCGAATGCACTAAAATTATCAGTTTTAATAAGATAAAGTGATAACTTATTACTAAGGCAAGGCTTTGTCTAATTTGTGATGTCACAGCAATTTGGACAATAAATTACAAATAAAAATAAATTCAATAAAATTCAATTAAAAAAAAAAATTTTAATTTTAAAAAGATAATAAATCACAATTATTGTTTGATGACAGAAGTGTCTTCAGATCACCATTAATTGATCCAAATATCATCTATTAAAAAAAATGTTTTTAGATTACTATTTCTATACAAAAATAAACGAAAACAAAACATTTGTGACATCAGATAATTGGATCAATTTGTGGTGATCTGAAGACATTTCTGCCATCAGACAATATCTAAATCAATTTATTGTGATTTGTTTTTAGTTGTAATTTATTGTCCAAATTGCTGTGACATCACAAATTAGACAAAGCCTTGTCTTAGTAATAAGTTATCACTTTATCTTATTAAAACTGATAATTTTAGTGCATTCGAAAATAATTCACACAATATTTATAATTTATTTTCATTTATTGTATTAATTTGCAAATAAAATTTGCAATATACTAAATAAAAAATTTCATGCCATAATTTTTTAACACGATTGAATTCATAGAAGTATTTAATTTGAATTTTTGTTAATTGAAAAAAACTTTAAACAATTAACATAACTGTCAGTAGTTTTGAAATATATATTTCACTTCTGTGATCATATGAAACTAAAATGCTAAAATTTTGGAAAAAATTAATATGCAACAAATTAAAACTATTTTAAAGATAAACTTTCGAATTTTTATATATTTCGGATATACAAGTTCCGAAGCAATTTTTAATAAAAAATCTGAACATATTAAAAATAAATAAGCTAGTTCGGCTTTAATTCTGTTTAAATTTTTAATTCCTATCAATATTAAACATTTTATAGAAAAAAATTAAGTATAATATATAATATTGAAAAAAATTATTAAACAAATGATCCGATAATTGCTTTTAAATCTAATTAATTGATTTTCTAAACGTTCGATCACTTCTACCAGCGATTATATCTGGACCATATCCTGGCGCCAGTACTGCCAAGAGCTCCAACGTCCGGCTCATCACCCGGTGCTCCTTCGAAAGAGTTTGACCTCAATTTAGCGATAATTGGATTGCAAACACATTGCAAGTGCTTCTGCTTGGCTTCGAACTCATCCTTTTCGGCCAATTGGTTGGAGTCGAGCCATTCGATTACTTCCGACAGTTTAGACAATATCTTCTTTCGTTCAAATTCGGGAATCTTATGCTTAAACTTCATGTCCTCTACCATTGACTTAATGATAAATACGTATGACTCGAGTGAGTGCTTGGCCTCAATTTTATACTTTTGCTTTTCGGCAATATTGAAGCTCTTGGCCTCTCTCACCATACTTTCTATCTCTTCCCTCGAGAACTGGCCCTTATTGGTAGTAATCGTAACATTACTCTCTCGACCGGTGCTCTTGTCTACGGCCGACACATTCAGAATACCGAAAGAGTCGATATTGAAAGTGACCTCAATTTGAAAATTACTTCTGGACTCGAGAGAAATACCAGGCAATCCAAGTTCGCCCAATAGGTTGTTGTCTTTAGTCATAGCTCTCTCTCCTTCATAGACCTGTAATGGTATCACCGGATGATTATGAAGATGAACCTTCGGCTGGTTTTCGGAATGAGTTGTGAAGGTCTGGGTCTGTCGGGTCGGGATAGTTGAGTTGCGCTTAAGAATAGTCGTCATAACACCGCCGGCCGTCTCAATGCCGTACGAAAAAGTGTTTACTTCGAGTAGCAGTATGTCCTGTACGGCCTCACTCTTATCGCCGTTGAGAATAGCCGCCAGAATGGCCGCGCCGTAAGCGACCGATTCGTCCGGATTTATACTTTTGTTCAGTTCCTTCCCATTGAAGAACTCCTGAAGAAGTTTCTGAATCTTTGGAATACGAGTCGAACCACCGATTAAAACAATTTCATTGATCTGTGATTTGTCTAACTTTGCGTCTCTGAGACACTTCTCCACCGGTTCTAAGGTCTGGCGAAACAGATCGGCATTCAGTTCCTCAAATCGGGCTCTGGTTATGGTTGAGTAGAAGTCTATGTCTTTGAAAAGCGATTCGATTTCAATGGAGGTTTGAGTTGAGGCGGAAAGGGTTCGCTTTGCTCTCTCACAATAAATTTTTAATCGACTCAAAGCCTTCTTATTGTCCGACAAATCCTTTTTGTATTTGCGTATGAATTCCTGTACGAAATGGTTAACTAATCTGTTGTCGAAGTCCTCTCCACCCAAATGTGTGTCACCGGACGTAGACTTCACTTCATAAATGCCGTCTTCTATGGTTAGTATCGACACATTGGTTGTACCGCCGCCTAAGTCAAAGATCAGAACATTATTTTCTCCCTGTCCATTTATATTCAGTCCATATGCTATGGCCGCAGCGCTAGAGTCGCTAATGATGCGCAAGACGTTAAGTCCGGCTATAATCGCCGCGTCTTTGGTCGCCAGTCTTTGACTGTAATTGAAATACGCGGGAACTGTCACTACAGCGTTGGTTACAGTCCTCCCGAGGTATGTCTCCGCTATGTCTTTCATCTTAACCAAAACCATTGATAAGATCTCTTCGGGAAAGAAGTACTTCGACTCTCCTTTATATTCAACTTTAATCTTTGGTTTCCCGTCAGAAGAGACCACTTCGAACGGCCAGTACTTCATATCTGATTGCACGGACACGTCGTCGAAGCGCCGGCCGATAAGTCGTTTTGCAGCGAAGACAGTGTTTGTCGGATTCATCGACACCTGATCTTTGGCCGCATCACCGATAAGGTATTCGGTGTCTGTGAAGGCCATGTATGAGGGGGTTGTGTGGTTGCCTTGCTCGTTTGGTATGATATCCACTTTACCATGTTGGAACACACTTACGCACGAGTATGTTGTGCCCAAATCGATACCAATTGACGGCACTTTTGACATTTTAGATAAATTTTTGAGTTGTTTTTTAATATGAATAATAAATTGAATAAATATTAAATTTTGAGTTAAATCGCAGTTAACTTTATCAGTAAAACATTTATTGTATTCTAACTTAAACTCTACAAAACTTTATACTAAGAAACCAATTCTTTTATAGCAAAATAAATCATTAAATTCAAATATAATGTTAATTATTAATATTATATTAAAAATATAATAAAATTTAAAAAAAAATATTAAATTCAAATATTTCACTGTTACTTTTTTATATAAAATATCAAATAATAAATGTAAAACATTTAATAAAAGTATTTTTCTTATCAATTCACTAGAGTTATGAAATGTGTTTATCTGAAGGCAGTTATTACTAGGCCTAGGACCTGGAATCGTAAATGAGATAATAGTGTCTTCAAAAAAGTTTTGACTGCTATATTTTTTAATATTATATTTTTAAAATATATGTTAATGTTTAAATTAAAATAATTAATGGCGAAAGTTTCGATATCGAAAATGATAATTTCGAAAATGTTAATATCGAAAGTATTAATGTCTAAAATGTAATGTCAAAAATGTTTTTTTCAAAACTGTAATTATTTTTTATATTAATATTTTTGACATTAATATTCTCGGTATTAACACTTTCGACATCAGTATTTTCAATTTAAATATTAACATTTATTTTGGAAATATATTAAAAAATATTGCAATTAAAACTATTTCGAAAACACTATTATCTTATTTTCGATTCCAGATCCTAAGCCTAGTTATTACTAAAGACTTTAATAATCTCTGAATAAATTTTATAATAAAAAGAGATAACAAGAAATTTATTAGATATCTATCCCACTCATAAAACGAAAATTGATTTAACAAAAGTTATTAATAATTTTAACAAAAATTAAAATTATTAATATAAACTTTTGTAAAATCAATTCTCGGTTTGAAAATTGCAAAAATTCAATTTTTAAAATTATAATTTATTTTTACTATTATTTAAAAGTATTATTTTTCAATATTTTTTCATTTTGGTTTATAATATTTTTTATTTATTTTTTCAATATATATTTTTAAATATTATTTTTAAAAGTTTATGTTTGGTTTGTAATAATATTTTAAAATTTTTTTAACCAATTTTATTTATAAGTTATAAAACTTTTATTTAAGACAAATGTTTACTTAAGACAAAATAAATCTAATTTTATTTAAATTATTTAAATCGCAAATATGTTTAAGTGCTTTGAATTTGTTTAAATTAAACGCAAATACATTCATATCGAGTATGGCTTAAGTCGTCTCCTATTCCGTTTTCATTCAAACATCAAATCAATAAAAGAATTACTAAAGTTATATTTAATCATTTTTGCAATGTTAAAATGTATATGTAAAACTATATTAGTTTAGGAAATAAATATAAAAATTATATAAGTATAATAAAATATATATATAAATAAAAAATATAATAAAATTGAATACAAATTATTATGTAAATTAACATGTTGTAAATATGTGTGTAAATGCGTGTGTGTATGTGGTGTGTTAATTATATGTAATAATTAATGTCAAAATTATCATTATAAATTATGTAATTAAATATAATTTTTTAAAATAAATAATTAATAAAAAAAGATAATATATATATATATATTAATTTAATTTATAAAATATATTTAATGTTTTAATTGTTTTATAAAATTTATTCCTACAATAGTTTAATAAAATATTTAAATTAAATTTTTAAAAATGTAATCTAAAAGTTAGAGAACAGTATAATGTTTTAAATATTTTAATTATTTATATATATTTTCAAATTGTTTATATTATTAATATTTACTTATATTATTTAAACTTATTATTAATATATTTGGCAATAACTTGGCATCAAGCAATATTATTTTTCAATGTAAAATATATACAGGTTATGAAATGAAAAATTATATAAATATGTAATAAAAACATTTTTATGTTTAATTTGAATTTTAAAAAATGTGTTTTCAAATACAATTAAATTGTTATTAAATTATAAGTTTATTATATTAAATTAAATTATGTGTTTTTTAAATTAAATAACTAAATATAATTTGATTGTAAAAATAAATTTATTAGTTATAAAATAAACAAATTAACATAAAATTGTGCAAAATTGTAACACACAATTATAATTATGTATAATAACACCCTAACTTACAATTATATATTTAATAAGTTATTTCATCTAACTTTATTTGTTAAGATAAAATTATGGAACTATTTAATCCAAACAAGTTATTGCCTCAAAATTTAATAATAAAATCGGCAGTAAATAAACTATATAGAATTGGCATGTTTATAGATAAAAACAACAATGACAATAATTTTATTGAAATAAGATCATTTTTTCACCAACCAATTGTTATGATAACAATTTTATTAATTGGTTTAATTAAAGTAATAATAAATTTATTTGTACCAAATGAAAATTCATATATACTTATTATAACAAGTGAATTTTCTCGCTATTTTGGAATGAGATATCATTATAATATGTTTTGTTTGCAAGCAATAACTCTAACAATATTCACACAAATTATTTATTACTATAATTACAGAAATGGTATAAAACCGACATTTCTTGCAGTGTTTGAAATGATGTCGGGTTTGCGTTCGCCTAAGAGTATAGGTCTCGACAATGAACTCCAAATTCGAAAATTAATTAAGCGAGCAAAAATTTTGCTCAAATTAATCAAGCTAAATGAGCAAATTTTTCCAGCGCTTGGTATGATTTTAGCATTTTTTTCAGCTGTATTTTACCAAAATTTTTATCAAGTTGTATTTTTTCTTTTACCAAACTCAATTTTGTTTGGCTTAATGTCATTTTATGTTTACATTATTTTAACATACAACGTTATTTATTTTTATTTAATGTGCTATTACTTGAAGCTTAAACTTAATGCAATTAATAATTACATTACAAACAAAAATTTATTTTTTAATAATTTGACATTTATTTCAACTTTGGATTCAATATATGCTGAGATTAATAAATATAACTCCGGATTTTGGTCTAAATTTTTACTAATATTTTGGTCAAACATGGGCTCAACTATTGTTTTATTGTTAGTTACATTTTTATTTTATTCAATACCTATTATTTACCAAGTTATTTGGATTTATACCACTATAATATTTACGTTTATATTCTTATTTGTAATATTCACGGCTTCGTCAGTCAATTTTGAAGCGAATAAATCGTATAAACATTTAAATCAATTAAATGTTTTATATGTTTATTATTTTAGACGAATCCCGAATCAAACGAAAAGAGGAATTAATTTGAATAATAGATATTTAAAAGTAAATAATTTTTATTAAACATAAATTATATTTTTATTTACATTACAGTTGCAGTCAATAATCGAACGAATCGCTCAAAAAAGAGTTGGATTTTCGTGTTATTCGTTATTTACTATTAATTATTTCCGATGCTATGAAGTAAAGTACATTTTATAAATATTAAAGTTATAATCTAACTTGTAACATTTTTTTTATTATAATTTTTTCTATTTTATTCTTTAATTTTTTACACCAACCCACTTGATTTAAATTGAAACTAAACTTTATCAACCAAAATATAACTTTATATATTTGTTAAAATATTTAATTTTTAGATTATATCACTTTTGTTTATATTATTTCTTAAAATAATTGATATTACATTTTATAATAAACAAATTATAACAAATTGTTTTGATTAAATTCTTAAATAATTAACATCATTAAATATTAAATATATAAATTAATAATTTAAATATTTTTAATTAACTAGCAAATAATTATTACAATTTTAAAATTACTGTTTAAAATTTGATGGTTAAAATTAAAGCCTGATTTCGGTCGAGATTACAACTCTCGGTTCCCGAAAGCCTAATCCCGGTTCCCGACATATTAATCCCGATTCTCGTAGGGATCCCGATTTAAGATAAATTATATATAAAATTATGTATTTACTGACAAATTTACATTTAACTCAGTTTTTAGCACTTTATATGTACCAGAAATTTAGATTTTCGGTCAATCCAGGGAAGAATACGGATAGAACATTTTCTAAAAACGCATAAAAAGTCTTAAAATCACTTTATTTTGTTTTAAAAATTTAACTTTATTTAATAGTATTTAAACTAGATTTAAATTATCTGAATTTAAATAGAATCTAGCACCAATTAAGAAAAATTTCCTAATTTTGCTATAAAATTCTATAAATTTGCCATACGTCTTCTGCCGGAGAGTAAAACTTTTTTGCAAACCAAATGCTAGGGAAGATAAATGGTAATTTTTAGAATTAGGGGATTTTTGGCTGATCCCCCTCCTCAATCTTTGTTATATACTATAAACATTGTCTAAATTTAAATTTATTTAAAATTTGATCTGTTTGAAACAAGAATTTATAAAATCATTTCAACACATGATTTGAGGTTACATTTAATGCCTGAATAAAACTTTTATTCTAAACCATTATTTTACACTAATTTAAATTTGTATTATTATTTAAAATATTTAAAGTCGGGACTCGACCGGGATTCCCGACTAATTTCGGTCGGGATCGGGAGTAGCAATCCCGAGTCGAAATCGGGATTCCCGGCTCCCGAGATCAAACTCTAGTTAAAATTGATACTACATTAGGTTTAAATTTATTCAACTTAAATAAATCAAGTTTTGATTCAGATTTATTCTAGTTAGGTTAAATTGCATATTAATCAAAAAATTTTCTCTACTGATTTCCTAGATTTTTAGTAAGTTTTGGTTTAAATATTTTTGATAATTCTATTGCAAAATAAATTGTCCATTCTGAAGCTTTAATTTTACCTCGTAACTATAACTTCTAACTTGCCCGAATTAAGCCCAATAGCAAACATATAAATATATAAAAATTAGGAGTATAAAATATAAGATTTAAGAAAATAAAAAATACTAATAAACATTTTAGCATTATTTGCAATTAACAAAATGCACTTGCATTATTTAAACAAGATCGATTAAATATATTATGTTTAACATTTTAAAAATTACTCCCGGGGGCTTTTTCCTTGCACAACAGAGAATTTTAACACAGTTAGGAATCGTTACTTCACCGTAAGGTTTGGTGACGAGGATGGGTTTAAACGAGAATAGTCTCAAAAGCAAACACCTGAGCGCTCCGAATACGTAGTTTGTTGCTAAACCGCTTATATCAGTGTTGTGCGTTAGCAGTAAGATTTTGTTATGCAGTTAAAGAAAAATGTAAAATATGTATTGAAACAAAAAGTCATTTTGGGCGTAAAACTCCTAATAAAAATTTATGCGTTTAGATAGAGGCATAGTTTTAATATAAAATGATGTACATAAGCACTAACATCTAACATACAAATCAAATTTTAATATTATGTCCGCTAATTGGGGTGATTAAGGGAGTTTTTAATTAATAATTTGAATTACTAATAAATATTATGTAAACTGCCTTGTAAATTTTATATTCATATTTTATATTGATGTTATTGTTGTTTTAGTAAAAAACATATAATTTATATAATGACCTATGTGCTTTATTTATAATATGCATAACGTTGCAACAGAGAGAAATATTTGTTAACCCCTTTAATGTTTTTTTATTGCAAACATAATCTGACTGCTAAAGCTTTTCTATGGCTTATATACTACCAATAAACGTCCCTTGGTAACCAACTCATAGTTGTTTTGATTCCCACAAGCAATATCAAACTTTTTAAATGAATGATTAGCCCAGAGCGGGGTTCGAACCCACTAGCAGTTACTTACGTTAGTAAGTACAGGACAATGTTTATTGCTACTGCGCCATCCTGCCTGCCTGATGTTTAGCATTAAATAAATAAATTTTTAGTTATTTATCTAAACCTTCGCAACTAAATAGTATATTTAGGTTATATTCCAATTATAATATAAATGCAATGAAATTATATATAACTGTGAGATATGTTACGCAAAGACTAAACAAATGATATGTAGTGTCAGATAATTATTATTTTGATTAGATTTGATTTGAACTTTAATTACGTTTTTATCAAAATTTTAAAACAAATATCTAAAAAGTTATTTTATAATTTTTTTAAACAAAAGCGTATTGTGCTCAATAACTGTTAAGCAAGGCAGAATAAATTTATAGTTTTTTTTATATTGCAATGTGATTAGATCCGTGTATCATTTTTGTTTAAAATAAAATTTTAACATGTTAATTATAATAAAATTAAACAAATAAAAAAATATACTGAATTTATGTAATTAATAAATTAAAGTTTTATTAATTATATACTAAAAAATAATTAATTTAATTAATTGTTTTCAAAATTTGCATGTTAAAGTGTGAACTCATAATTAGATAAATATATAAAACGTGTCGAAAGTTAAGTTATTATTTTAAAATATTATTACCAACTGTAGTTTTTACTGTTGTGACAAGTAAAAAAAAGATTCTAATAAATTTCTATTAAATATAATATAATAATCATTTTTAATTACGTTTATTGATAAAAATATAAACTAAAAAAATTATAGAACAATTTATCTAAATTAGCATTTTTAAGAATAAACATATCAATTTGTTTATTTATAAATAATTTATTAACATTAAATTTAGACAATTTATTAAACATATTTAAGTAATTTTTTTTAATTTATATTAAAATTAATATTTTAATTGGTATTAATTAAACAATTTTTATTTTAATTAATTGCTGCATGTTTATTTTATATTTTTATCAAATATCTAATTAAAAATTATTAGTTTATAATTATTAACTATTTGCTGTTTATGTGAATGTGAGTGTGAAAATGTTTATTAAATAATTTAAACTATTTAATTTTCTTATATTAATAAATCAATATTGTTTTAACACAATTATGGAAAGTGATTGTAACATTACTCCAAGCACATCGCAATATGAAAAATAAGCTAGATATATAGATTTTATTTAAAAACGCTAAAAATTTATTTCAATGTCAAATAATTATGGTGTCTATCGGAACATATGTTTATCTAAACTTGAACATTTTTTTTTATCTATCAATAAAGGTCTAACACTTTCCGACACTTTAATGATTAAAATATATAATCATTGGTTTAAGACATAAGGATTATGTAGTTTTGGATTTTAATATAAAAATTATTATTTTGTAAAATAGTTTAATAAACTAATACTTAAAATAAATGTTTAGATATAATATCAAAATTATTTTACAAAATAATAACTAAAAATTAGTTTAAAACAAACTTTAATTTCAGTAAATGTTTTAAATCAATCAATAAATAAAACTCATAAAAAAATATAAAAAGTTTGTAAATACAGTATAAAATAAAAAAGTTTTAAAATAAAAAAGTTTTAAATAAAAAGTAAAAAAGTTTTAAAATAAAAAATAAAATAGTTTTTAAATAAAATTTAGCCAAACTGTAAAACTTTTATTAGAAAAAATGAGTGAAAGAATGAAAAAGTTTTTTAAATTTGTGTCGCTTTTACGAGTCGAGCCATTTATGATAATACTTGCGTTAAGTAATTACTTGCGAAGAACACCTCTGGAAGTGTTAATTCAGGACAAGTTGTGTCGAAACAAATACAATATGAGTGAAGAGTTTTGCTTAGACTTGCCGTTTCTAACCGATAAGGAGCCCAACCATGACGTCAAAACATGGATATTGTCGGAAGCAGTTCAGTATAACATGTATCACACGTGGATCCAAATGGCACCGGGCATAGCCTGGTCAATATTTCTCGGGCCATGGATTGACAAGTATATAAACGGACGAAAATGTATTTTTATTATCGGTTCGATCACTCAATCACTTGAGGCTGCGATGAATGCATTGAATTCGTATTTTTTCTCTAATAGTAAGAATTGTTTTAAAAATATTTTTATATAAAAAATTATTTTTAAATGTAATTAAAATATTATTTTAACTAAATTAAGAAATAATTTATTTTGACTATGTATTTAAATCTTAAAATTATTTAAACATGGTAAAAATATTTTAAGTTAATTAACAATTGATAATTTAATTAATTATTTATTTTTGTAAATTAGCCTAGGTAAAAATTAAATTTTTAATTTTAACATATAGATATAAATTGGATCTTGGTCTCATTCATACCATATACACTGTCAGGTGCTATGACTTGGACGACATCCTATTCATACGTCGCGGCCACCACTCCGGCTAAGTTTCGGACAATTAGAATGACTATTCTTGAAGTGTTACTCGCAATAGGTTAGTACAAACTTAAATTTGATAAGGCAAATTATCAAGTCAACAAAAAACAAATTAATTAAAACAAATTAAATCAATAGCTCAACCAATGGGTGTATTCTTTTCGGGGCTACTTATAAATATGAGCCCAGTCGGGGGCAACGAACAGCTCCACAACTATTGTTTAATATTCACAATCAGTAGTTTGGGTGCATTTATATCCTTCTTATGGGCAGTCATTGTAATCGATCAGAAAAACGATAAAAAACAATTCGAAGAATATTTTGGCGAAAATTTAGGCATTTTAGCGAAAAAATCGAAACAAAACGCATTTGAAGACGACTTGAATAACAATAATATAAATACTAGTCATCCGTTAAGACTATTGTTTGACATTAGAAACGTTAAAGAGATTGTGTGGACGTGTGTCCGGAAGCGGCCCAACTATGTGAGGGCACAGATATGGCTAGTGATCGGTGCGATGTTTTGCAGCTACTGCCTGTGGTCGGCACCGGCAGCTTATTTGTTCCAATTTGTGGAGAAGATCTACAACTGGGACGCGAGTGTCTTCACTCGGATTAGTTCGATGGGAATGATTGCCAACTCTTTAGTCGTTATATTCATTGGACCCATTCTTATAAAGGTTTGTAAAAATTGAGTATTACTTTAAAAATGTACTTGGTTACTTACTTGGTTAATTTTTTTATATATTTTTTTATGATAATATTTTTTTTATTAAACTATTTTTACATGATTTTTTAGTTTAGTATTAGCTTGTAGCTTTTATTTAAAATATATCTATGAAAACTTTTTTTATTACGTTAAATTAGCAAGGATATTTTTATCTCTACTAACACATTGTAAGATAATGTATATTATTATATCATGATAAGATAAAGACATTTAAAATATATATTTGCTTAATTAAACATGTTGTGTTTAGGTCTTCAAACTAAATGACATGATTTTGGCGATAATCGGATTTATCGGTTCATTC
>JAQFXP010001205.1:0-20834 GCA_034693685.1 Belba bartosi
TCCCCTCTCTCTCCCCTCTCTCTCCCCTCTCTCTCCCCTCTCTCCCCCTCTCTCTCTCCCCCTCTCTCTCTCTTTCTCTCTCTCCCCCCTGATCTCTCTCCCCCTGTTTTCTCTCTCCTGCCCTCTCTCTTTCCTGCCCTCTCTTTCCTGCCCTCTCTTTCCTGCCCTCTCTCTCTCTCTCTCTCTCTCACGTTTTTGTTAAGTAATTAATAAAATTTTAGCAAAAATTTAGTGTTTTTGCATCAATGAATTAAATTATTTAAAAAAGTTTTTTCAACTATAAACAACAAAAAATCAATTAAAAACATTTGGAAATTATTTTAACTCTTAATAAAAAATAAATAAATAATAAAATGTAAATTATTAAATAAAATAAATTTCAAAGCTATATATTTTTTTAATTAACTTAATTGACTTTTATTTTGTTAAAATATTTTTACTTATTGATAAGAGTTAAGAATAATTGATTTTTAATTAAATTACTAGAAGTTTACCAAAAGTAAAATAAAATTGATTAACAGATAAAATATTAAAATTATTTTATTTTGATTTTATTATATAAAAAAGAAAATGAAAAACAAAATTTATACAAATTCACTAGAATTGACAAATAATTTCTTTTATTTATTCGATATTTATATAATAATATTCTGTACAACAGTTTTCTTATAAATAATTATACAATTTTATTGATATAATATTTTTTTCATCTTTCACTTTCATCACTTGTTTCACGAAATTAAATCAAATTTTAATTATTATTTATTATAAAAACTGTTTGTTCTCTGTATTTCAATATTTTAGATCCAAATAAATTGTGTTTTTATGTTATGTTTGATGAGATTATCGATTTTAGTCTTCTTTTTGTTTTCAAATGCCATAAAAATTTATAGAAAAAATTTATTCCTTTTTTTGTTAAGTAATAATAATTTTATTTATTTATCTCTTTATTATAAATAAAAATTCAATTGATTTTTGAGTTCAAAAATCCAGTCGTTTTTTATACACATTTATAACACATTGTATTTGTTTTGGGGGTCGAAGAGCACAAACTTGTGATGATTTATCAGAAGATGTAAATCCAAACGAATGGGTCTTCAGTTATGAAGTGTAAGTCTTAGAGAGTTTAGAAAAAACAGTTTATTCTTATTCTTCTCTTCTTTTTTTTTTTATTTTGCTGAAGACTTTTCTCTTGGATTCGGCGAACAATCATTATATCCGTGAAAATGAGGCAAAAAAATAATGATTGGAAACAATGACTTCACAAAATTGGCTAAAAGTATAGCAAAAAAAGAGAAAAAATTAAGGCTTATGTCCGAAATAATATTATATATTGTTTTGAAATTTATTATTTGCAGCAAAAGATTGAAAAAATAGTAAAAAACCGAAAAATAATAAAATAAAAACAAAAGTAGAGAAATGGTGAGCAATAAAATTAAATCTCAAAAAATAGTAAAACAAAAAACTAGTTATGGTTTGTATGGCTGAGAGTGAGAGTTAATACCCAAATGCTGTAAGAAAGTAGAGCTCAATTGGAGTTTTGTCGATAGGTTTGTAATAAGAAATTTTAAATTCAAAACAATAGGCCATTCATTCACCGATCAGAATAAAAATTCAGTCCATCTGGTTATGACCAGAATTCATGATTTTAGTTGTTATCCTATGATTCATAGCTTTTACTAATATTAAACACAATTTATTTTTTAAATATTTTATAATATATATTGACAATATAATATTGTGATTGAGTAAGGACAAATTTAAAAACAATAAAAAATATAAGAATGTAACAAATTATACTGATAAGTCAAAAGTATAGAGTTTATTTGCTTTTATTGATTCTAGGTTTACCTATTACTAAATGTGTATTTCTAAAAATTTAAAAAATAAATTAAATTTATATTTAAAATTAGTAAAAGTTATGAATCATATAATAACATCTAAAACCATGGATTCTGGTTATGACAAGCAATGAATTGCTATGAAAATAGTTTTTTATTTGATTTAACTTATTATAAAATAACAGTTTGATTCACAAACAGATGCATCGATAGAGTGGGCAAACGGTCTAACCGTTAAATAGAGAATATGAGTTAAAACGGATATTCAATTCAGTTTTTGCCATTGTTTGTCATACCAGGCATTAGGCATATATTTATATCTAGCTACATTTATGAATAATTCACTGCATGGCTTACATTTAGCGCTAACGTCTAAAACACACTGAATAATAAAAACTATAAATATGAAAAAATAATGTACAGTAAAAACTAATCTTATTTCCGGGTATATATGAAAAACAATTGAATTAATCACAAATGTCTCAAAAATTTTCAAGTTATAAAGTATTTATTCTAGCTAAAACACAATTTCGATTCAAATGTGGTCGAGCTGTTAGGCAAACAATCCAAAGGTCAAACTACAGGCGCTATGTTTGCGAGTTTCGGCTGTCATTTAAGTCATTTAAACCACGTTTTGTAGTTTTATTCTCAACTTTATAATAGGCAATAGTTATCTGGTTTTGATCTGTTTTTTATTCTTGCGGTGAATATAGTTTCGCAAAATCTAATGAATAAATTAGCAAGCTAAACGAAACTAAAAAACGTATGATATGAAGGGATGAGTGCATAACAAAAAAGGAAAGGGTTTGCAAAGCAATGCACGCGAACTAATTGGTTGCAACAAAATTAAATGCCATTAACAGCGAAAGCCATTGAATTTTGATAAAACTCTTGCCTCTGCTCTCGATATTAGAGTAGATTTTTGTTTTTGTTTCAAAATATATAAATTAATTTTTTTGTCCGACTAGTAGTGGTTCGTATATACAAATTGAAATTAGTGTCCATTAGACTAGATATCAGACATCCGTGTGTTGGTGTGTATTGATGTCGTCATTGCTCCTGATCTGGTGCGGCGGCAGCACCCGAACCCTTCTCGGGTGCTGTAATGTACTAAACACTGGATGAGGTGGCGGACAGTTGGCAACAATATAGTTGGGATTAAGTCCTTGTGATGAACTCGATATACAATTTGAAGGCACTTGTAGTGGCATTTCAACATACGATGAATTCTTTAACTGTTTGTTCCCAACAGTTGAGTCAAACAGAGAGTTAAGTGAAGTATAATTGTTAGGAGAGATAGAGAATAGAATTAGATTAGAGAACATACAGTACAGAATATACAGTATAGAATGAGTTATATTGTCTAGTCACCGTTTTTGGGCAAGTACACATTTTGAGTTAATAAATAAAAATGATTAACTGCAATTTAGAAAAAAAATTAAGAAAAAACAGAATCTAACTAGATAAAACGATTAAATATATTTAATTTTATAAAAAGCCATTCACTTGATTTATGTAAAAATTTTATTATTTTTTATAAAATAATATTTAGTGATAATTAGATTTTTAAAATGAAAAAATAAATCTTATATAGATTTTAAATAAAAATATAAAGTATTAAATCAATATAATCGAAACTAGAAAAATAAATACATGTTTAACTTAAGCAAACACATAAAAAACTTCTGGACAAGTATACTTTTTGAATCTAGGACTTATTTTTCTAATACAGTAGTATTTTCAAAAAGTTCCGGACATTAGCCCAAAAACGTTGATCACTAGTGATATCATATTAGTAGAAAAATAATATAAAAAATATTAGTGACTTCAACACAAGATTAGTAATTATTGATTAATCTGAGAGAAAGAGCAATAAAGAATATATAAGGATATATATAAAGCAATAAATTATATATCTTTTAGTTTAATATCAAACCGAAGATAAGCTAAGATTGGTTTCAATATCACCCACTCGACCATTCAATATGTATATTTTAAATAAAATAATTTTCTAGTTTTGATCTTGTTTAAAAATAATTTACACTTTAATTTACAACACATTGCAAAAGTGACTAGAGGTAAGTTATTACACATTGCAAAAATAACCCAACATCAAGCAAGCTGATATATGGCATTTAATTCTTGGTGAGAATATAAATATCCGAATTATACAATACAAACACTATTTCAAAAAAGATATCAATTTAACCATTAATTTACAAAAATTAAGTTGTTACAAAAATAGAGTAACTAAAATGTTAAAAATTACAAAGCAATCAAATAATTTTTAATTGCTTTAATATATCTCAAAAGCTTGCTTTGCATATAAAGTGTTTATTACCGCAATTTAGTAATTATAATGTAATATAAATTAATATGCCAATGTTTAACAATTTGAATACAAATCTGATGATCTAACTGTTATGCAAAAAGTTACCTTTGCCATTTCAAGCACTTTTGCAATTTATTGCTTATTGAAGTAAAAAACTTATTAAATATGACTAAAAACCGTATGATTTAAGTGCGAAATAAAAAATAATTTAAAATGCATTCGCTTTTCGTAAATCGAGTATAAAATCCTATTTTCATTGAATTAAAGTATTCCATAAAATTTGTGTCTAAAGAAAGAGTTGGAAAATAAATAAATTTTTTTCAGAGATTAAAATGACAGCAAAACAAAAGATATTAGTTTTCGGTTCAAAAGAAAGAAAAAAAAACAAAAAAAAGAGTAAATGAAAAAAGAAAAGTAAAGTAAAGTAAAAAAGCTTTGCTTGAAAAGATTTATATTTTTCAATCGAAACGTAATTCCACTAATATATCAGCAAATAAATGACTGACTTTCCTGAATCTTAATTATATTTTTCTATGACTCCACTTATTGCAAACTCTATTGTGTTTTTGTTTTCTCTTTTTTTGTTCCTTTCATTGATTATTATTAGAGATAGTATTGTCTAAAATAAAATAAAAAATTGTCTCAAAATTGAGGAAAAACAAAATAAGAGCACAAATTGAAACCATCGGTAGAATAATAGACTGGAATACTGTGTTGTGTGCTGTGTATGTGTGCTGTGTATGTGTGTTGTGTCTGATGCGAAACAATAGGAAAATTGATCTAAAATAGCATTAGTTGTGCACATATAGGCATTGGAGGAATTGGTTTTGCAAAAAATGGATATAAAGTATTAGTCGAACAGAAAAAGACAAAACGTTTTCATTTAGGGTTCGATATTGAGTCCAACATTAAAGACAATATTTTGTTGGCATTTCTCTTGAGGCACATCTCTATCTCTCAGTGCGAGTCTGTGTTTGTCATCTCTTTAATTGCTTAGTTTGGCATAAACTGGTTGCACACAACCGGCCAAAACCTACCAAACCTACCGTTCTGTGGTTTCCTGATGGCGATGGCGGCGAAGATGCCCTCCAGTGGGTCGTGTGCTGGTGCTGGTGATGAATACCATCTGCGCCGTTGACGCCATTACTGTATGCGGCCGTTAATGGTGTCGTCAGTGAATTGTTACACTTCTCACTCATATCGTCATCGATTTCACTGTTTCTCGTTATCGCTTCACTCGAAGCTAAGCTGATGTCTGTTCAACATAAGGCAATTCAAATTCAAATATAGAATTTAGTTTACATTAATTTATGGTCAAATAATTTAGTAATTTGATATTATTTAGGTTCTGGGTAATTTTTAATTACCGATAATATATAATTAGAATTTAATTTAATTTAGATTTGTGTAAATAATTAATAAAACTTGTCAAACATATAAATATAAAAATCAATTCAATTATTAAAATTGTTTAGTGTAAACGATATACAGTAATTCAAAATAAAATTCTTTCGAAACAGTGACACATATTTCACTAAAAATTCATTATTTGTCGAATGAATAAAACAAAAACATCGATAAGAAATCAGTAATATCTGAAAGAAGAAAAAATAGTGCAAACATCGCATAATCGCATGCATTAGAGGCCTGTAATATACATCACATGCATATAATCAGTAAAGTTGTGGCAAATTGTTTTCCAATAAATTGCTAAAAGACCACAAAAAACATTTGCATACGATATTGAAACAGAAGTAAGTGTTTAACCGATATTTTCGTACATAAAGCTAATGCAAAAATTCAACCCATTCTTAGCCTAACAACAAATGTGCAAATATATAAAGTTATCAATAAGTGATCGTGCTACCCCGAGTAAATTACCTGGAATTATATCAGGACATTTATCATCTTGCTCACCCCCACAAGTGCACACATCGCAAATATCATCCACGCTCTTTCTTATAGCGATAGTTGTCTTGTCTTTCATATTACGATTTTTAGCTATTTATACGAAAAATTGTATGAAAATAGTTTTGAAATATTAATTTACCAAAAGAAATGTTTAGTTTATTTTCTAAAAAATAAATAAATTTAGTTGAGATCTGAATTTAAATTTGAAAATGTTTTAAGTAGGCGTTAGTTAAGTGGATTTGGAGTGAGTTTTGATGTCATTATTTACTTTAGAATTAAATTAATTTTAAAATTTATTGCAAAAACAGATTATATTACTCGTTATTCATGAAAAGTAATAAAAAAATTTAATAAAGATTTTAGAAAATAAGTTATTGAGTTTTAAATTAAGAAATTTAAGTAAAATTCCATCTTTGTCAATAAAATTCAATTTAAGTTTTTTTTATATGAGAAATAGCATAAAAAAGAAAAATATATATATTTTCCGATACAAATGTATTTGCTTTTGTGTTAATAATAAAAAAGCAAAAGAAAAACAAAACAAAACTAAGAGTATAGGTATTGTATTGAATAAAAAAATATTTTGCAAAAACTATGTTTAGTATCGATTTTTAGGCTGACTTTATAGCGAAAACAAGAAAAAACTTTGATTTTTAAGCGTAAAGCTGTCGACTCGATCTGACGAGTATTAAATTGTATTAAAGGTGTTGCAGATATTCTTCACTTTTTCTTTCTTTCCAATATTTTTTATTTTTATTATTATTTAATTTTTTATTTTTCTGAAATGTCGTAAAGAAAAAGATAGAAAAAATATATATATAAAGTCAAACATTAAAGTCTCAAATGGAGTCAAATATCAATTACCGGAGGCTATAGAAAACCAGAGAAAATTTTGATAACGAAATATCACTTGAAATGCACAGGAAATACGGTTTTCGTCAATATATATACAATATAAAAAAATTTGAAAACTCTTTTAAAAAGAGTTCAACTCTTAAATTGTTTGATATATAATATTTTCTGTTTAACAAAAATATTTGAATAAAATAATTGAATATTCTTTAGATGAAAATAATTTTGTTTTTTATCTTAACTTTTTATAATAAAAAAAGTTTGAGTTAAAAAAGAATAAAAATGACGGAAGTGTTTGCGAAAACTAATCTTAGTTATTTTATTTTTATTTTATTTATTATTTTTTTTCTGTAAAATATATATTTTCTGATATAGTGTATAAAAATTTGATCTTAACTAAAGTACAGTTATTTTTGGTAGAAATGTGTCAATTATTTAGTCTGTTGTGTTGGTATGCCTACATGACTATATGACTACATGACTACATACATGACTACATGCCTTCATTCCTTCATCCCTTACCTCTTTCATTACGAAGTCGAGCAGAACTGGACCTAAACTTCATAACGATTACGATAACAAAGGCAATGATCACTAAAGCGAACACTACGGCTATTAATACGGCCAACACTGGACTAAAACTTAACTGCCACACATTGCCTGAAATGGAGAATGGAGTTTGGTCAATTGCGAGCAAGTCAAATACATACTGATAAGAATGCGTCCGAAACTAATGACATTACCAACAAAACATGTTTCGCCCAATCGATCACATTTTCACAGAATATTACTAATACAACATTTTGGGGATAATTGCGTTTTCGTATTAATCTAACGAATATATCAATTAAATATTTTTCTTATAATTATCTAATTATTTAATTATTAATTTTTGTTTAATATATTCTGTAGTTTAAACTCAAATACAATTTCAAATTAAGTTCAAATTAAGTGAAGTATTGAGCGAAAGCGTAATGTTTGGTCTAATAAATAGTTTCAATACAATAGTAGCCATACCTCTGCCCAAGCGATTCATACTTTCGGGCAGAAAAAGAGTGGAGGCCGTGAGGGCAACCCCTTTCGAGCGCCCCTTAGCGTTAGCCGCGTAGATCACCACAAGAAAACTACTGCCGGGCGGAAGACGTCTGGCTGTGAATGAAGGCCAGGCAGAGGTGATGTTAGCGCGAAGTTTGTGCAGAATTGTGTCGTGTATTTCGAGTATGAAATGCTGAAGAAGTCCGCCGTCATAGCCCTCAACGCAGTCTACTTTGATTGAGTCTTCAGTCACGTTAAGAACTGTGCAATTCTTGACTGAATCGGGCGGCCCGGCAGGGATGACAGTGAAGGTGCAGGGCTCGAGTTGGGGGCCGACGGCGTTACGGGCCCAGCAGAAGAGAGCGCCATAGTCAAACTCGGTTCGGGGCATATATGTGGCCACACTGGTTGAGCCCTCTGTTATGTGGTTCATAATATCCATTTGGTCGCCCGAAGAGTTGAAGCCCCACCGGAATGTCACTTCTGGCGGATCCGCCTCTACTTCGCAATAGATTTTTACTGATTCATGTCTGGCCGCTCCGTACAGTATCTTTTGACCTATGGGTGCAAATTATAGGGAATGGCAGACAAACAAACATTAATTACATTAATCGAAAATAAGTTGTTTTTCCAATATATTATTTGAAAGACATTGTCTCGAAATTGAATTAGTAATAAGAATTGAGCCAAACCTGGTTTACAAACCGGTGCGTATTGTACCCGAAGATGCACTGAATTACTCTCGCCCTCACCTTCGGTATTGACGGCACTGCACGTATACCTTCCCCTTTGAATTCGACCAACTCTTTGCAAAACAAGCGACTGATTGCTGACTATAACACCGGCCGAAGTGTTTGTATGAATCTCCTTGCCCTCAAACCACCACCTAATTTCGGTGACCCAGGGCGCCGCCCGGATGTTACACTCAAAGTATACATCATTGCCCTCTTGGATGTGAGAGTGCCGGAGCTTACTGCCCAACCGCAGTGATAATTGTGGTACGTCTGCAATGTTTCAATGGGTTAGCCGTTTGAGGATTTGGAGAAATTTAATTGAAAACGAATGAGAAGTGGGAAATGGAGGAGAGTTTGGAAGAGATAAGGATTGAGTTAATAGAGTATAGTCTAATGAATGGAATGCATTTCTATTATTTTACAAATATACTCTTAATTACAATATTCTTGTACAGTATTAAACAACCCAGTACATTGTACTATTTTATAAACATTTTCAAAATGTTATTCTTATTCTTATTTTTTAAACAATAAAAAATCTAAATCAGATTCTGTAAAGCAATCCAAAATTTGCTACTATCTTTTAAATATTTAATTTAATTTAATTGTTATTTTGAAACAAACTAAAGATAATTAAATATAAGAAGAAACAAGCAATAAGTTTGTATATTTGAAGCTAACAACTGCATTTGGCGAGACATGGCTGGCCATTAGGTCCGCCTCATTGAAATAAAATTTGTGCCGACTTTTTTTCGATCTGATTATTATTATTTTTATGAGATTAGAGGTTGACTTCATTCAGTTGTTGTTCATTGAATGCATCTTCTCTTGCATTGCATCGAAACTATTGGACGCAAACCCAAGGGATGAGAACTCATAGCAAATGAATTATAGAAAGTTAATGCAATTAATTGCACGAAAGCATTATTTCAGTTCGTTGTCTGAATTTTCATATCGATTCCATACAGAATATAAAAATCTCATTTCGTTCTCATAATTGAAAAAAAAAGTTTTTTAAAGAATTTTATTTTTATTTTACTTTTTTTCAGTTAAAAAAAACTAAACACAAAAGAGATATAGAATTTCTCGAATGAAGAATACGAAATCCATACAAACTATGTTTGCTTTTGAATTAGCATTCGTTTTGTTATCTGATATTTAAAGAATCTTGCTTCTTTCTTCCTTCATTCTTATGACATGAAATTTAATGATTTCTAAATTTATATACATTTAAATAACTTGTTTTCTCCAAAAACTTTTTTTGTATGACTTTTAATGAATGGATAAGTTTTATGTAAAATCAAAAATAGAATTTCGTTTAACTTAAAAAAAATTATATTATTTATTATGTGTTTGTTAAAGCATTTAATTTTGCAAGTATTTCGATTCAATTATATTTTATATTTAAAATTTTATGCTTTTTTTTATTGAGTTTAATATTGATTAAAAGACTATTTTAGCAAATATTTTAATATTTAATTATAGTTGCATTAATAGATTACATAGAAACCAAAATATTTGCCTTATTAAATAATATATTAATTTATTTCATATATAAATTTATTTTTATTAATATATTAACTTATTTAATATAAAATATTAATTTTAATTTTTATATTGATAAGCGCAAATTTAATTATCTAAATTTTTGCTTTGCAAAACTATATTTTATTTGCTCATCTTAAATTACTTTTCTAATTAGAAAAATAGTACTCTCAGAAAAATTACAAAATGTTTAATTAAATAACATAATTAAAAACAAATTGTATAATTTTAAATTGCACTGTTTAAAAAAATTAATAACCTAGCTTTAAAAATACTTTATTTAAAAAACTAGTCTTTAATGGCTTCTCTGGATAATGTCTATTATGTGATGTTATTCTATAGTTTACATATAAGGAGTTATTTAATTGAATTTTTGCCGTTTTATGCGTTAGTTTACATTGCATTCAATTTGATTAAAACAGAATTCATTATATTATTAATGTTTGATATTATGTAAACAGAACTTTATTTTTAATGCAAATAAAAGTTTACTGAAAATTAAAAATTATTTAAATTTTATCTATTTATCTGATAAAGAAAAACTTATGATTAAAAAAACGCTGTCTTTATAATATCAAGCCTAAATTTTAAAATATTATAAAAATGATTTTAATTCTGAATAACTTTAAGAAATTTATAAAACTCTCAAGGGAAATAGCTAATAAATATATTATTTTAAAGGTTTTTATTTTATTTAGCAATTTCAATTTTTATAAGAGCAATTTTACATTCTGTAAATTCTTGTATTCAAATAATAAATAAGTTTTGATTTAGTCATCAATAAAAGTATATATTTTGAAAGTCTATAATAAAATTAAATAAATTTTTCAGAACGTAATCATAAATTTTGAGTTTATTTATCACTTTTATAAAAATGAATATTTATTGGTTAAAAAGTTTCAAATTTCTTATTGAAGTATATTATAAAATATTATATAAAAAAGTTGTCTTTAACTGAATTACCCGAAACCTCTAAATATTTTTGACATAATTAAGTGAATTTTACGATTTATTTGTTTATTTTTTTTTCAGTAATATATTCTTCAAATATCTTCCGTTTTTCTGCTTCCCTCCCGACATAAGAAATAAGTTTTTGAATTCATTTCCATTTGCGAGAGATCTATAAACTTAGCGAAGAATAAATGAAATAAAATATATGTTTTGCGCGAAATACTGATGTAAATCGCGTTTTCCTTATCTCTATAACTATGTTCTTTTGACATTAGAAAAAAGCCTAAAAGAAATATGTTCTCAAATTTATCAGTTGATAACGAAGAAGAAATTCCTTTCAATTCATTTTCACATTATTAATGACATTATAACTGAAAATCGTATTTGTCTTCAAAAAATAAAATAAATACCTAATGAAATATAGTTATAAAAATAGCTACAAATTAATTATTTCAAAGGTATTTCAAATGTGTGAAGTAATCATACGTTAAATTATAATCATTTTTGTTTTTATGAAAATTTATTATATATTGAATAAATAAAAATTCTTAAATTATTGATCGCTTATATCCAAAATTGTTTATAACTTTATAAATAATATTTTATATATAAAAAATGAAATGTCTTTGACATAAATCTCTTGACTGTCAAAATATTCAGAGGTATGACTATATCAATGTTTATCTAAATATTTTATTATAACAATATTTATATTGAAATATGTAGTGTATCGCGAGTTTGAGTAAAAAAGATATATATATTCCGATAGCAAAGAGTATTTTAATATTGAAACGAATCCGAGATTTTCATAGTTTTGCAATACATTTGTGATTTGATTAGGAAATAAAAGCCTCAACACTAACACGTTATTACATTATTCGCAGTTATTATTACAATCGGTTGTCAGAACACACAATAGAATAACATCGAAAAGAAATGAAAAGAATGAGCAATGAGATGGTGGTGGCTGTGCTACAGCAGCACAGGCAGGGCAGGAGCACCAGAGCATCGGTGTGTTTGTGTGTACAGTATGTGTGTTGTGTATGTCTGGTGTTTGTGTGCGAACCCAAACGCCTTCACAATGAGTGAACGCATCGCAACATATTGTGGTTCATCTTATTTGATATTAATGTTTGTTCTTTATATTGTAAAATATTAGCATTAGTTCACTATTAAAACAACAACTTTTGTATTTTGTTTAATGTGTCAGACACACATTCCATTGCATATTCTAATTCATAAATTTTACACTTTTTTTTAATTTTAATATTAATATAACTAAATATGTGCTCTAATAACTCAAGAAACTTAATAAGAAAAATATTCTTCTTATCCCATATTTGAGAAACTAAATCAAAATTTTTATTATTATTTTCTACTTTATTCAGATTTTTACACAAAAATCTAACACAAGTTTTGCATTTATTTCACTTTATTTAATATTTTAAAGCTTTTTAAAGTCAATATTTATAAAGAAGAAAAAATATATTTCTATAAAAACATATATTTTATTATAAATTCAGTTTTAAATTAGTTAAGAATTTAGTTGCCTGTGTAGCACAGTGTGCTCTGTGCTGAGCTCATTTAGACTCGAATGCCAGCCTGTCATCGCTTACCACTAAATGGCATACTATACCAACCATTCCATTAAAGATTAAGAGTTGCAAAAATCAAATGAAAGCATTGCTTTCACTTCTCATTATAAGTGTCTTTCTCTCAGTTAGACATTACTTATAGCCATCTAATTGACTGAACATTATTTATATAATACAGAAATCAATTTTGTTATAATCACTCAATGCGTTGTCAGACAAAAATCAGAATTTTTCACTCAATGTCTACTCATGTTTAAGAATACCTTTTTATTCCCATATCTAACCAACAATTTATTATTTGAATGAATGAATAAATAAGCAAAACAGACAAATAATCCAAACAATATTTGTCCAAGCTCATTTTGTTTATTGTCAGAGCACTGTCAGAGTATTTGAAATCTAAATTCAATTTTCGACTTAAGATATGAAAAATTCATTGAAAACCTGAAAAATAAGTGAAAGTAAAAAATCGAAATGCCTTTGGTCTGAAGCTATTGTTTTGTCTCTATTATACGCAACTGTTCGCTAATAAATATATTCTATTAATTTAGGCTTTATTTTCTGTGTCGACGGCTCTAAACAAATCTAATCTGATATCGAGTTTAGTTCCAAACGAATACTAAACTACAAGACTTTGCTTTTATTACATTTGGAAAAAAATATAATTTCGTTCCCATCTATCAGTTCCGCTTCAATCGTGAAATTATTTATAGATTTCTTTTTGCTTTAACTCAAAGTTTGCTGATTAGAGAAAAAATATTTATAAAACAACGAATAGGGATGAGTTGAATGAAGAATGAAAAAGACATCTGATATTTAAAAAGTTGAGGGTTTTGTGTAATAAAATTGAAAAAAACCTTAAATAAAAACATCATTTCTAATGCCAATAGAGTATGACATAGAGTAGAGCCGAGCACTGGGTTTCGGTTATCTCGAGTGTGAAATTCGAGTTCCATTTGTTGGCCAATGCTTTTGGCGGAAGAAAAAAATGCTGAAAAATATTCGGTTATATTCGCTTCACTAAATGCAAAAGTAGTAGTTTTTGTGTGTTTGGGTAAAAAAAATTTGTCTATAAAAATAACTCAATGTTTGTGATGTTTTCGATATAATGTAGAGAATAGCCATAACATAGCATATCATAAAACAGTAAAGCAATCAAAATCTGGACTCTATTCCAAAATGTATATAAAAAACATATATATATACTGTATATATATAGTATATGTTTTGTCAATATTGTGAGAAAGAATTTTTCATTCAATGTCTCAAAAGGTAGTTTTATTGAAGAAAAGGTCGCACCAATACTCGCTGTATTTTTATTTTGCACAAGTTTATCCAAAACAGCATTTTTCTTTAGCCAGGGTAATATTTTTCTTTAGAATTTTTTGCAATAAATTTTTATGTAATGCCACTATTTTCCCAATTGGATTCTCTTTAAACTTTTCCCTTCATTGCTCTACTCGTCTATACATAAAACTATATTTAAATTCTTTTTTTATTTTTATTTTATATTTATATTTCAAACTATAGGCAAATATCAAGAAGTTGTCTGAAATTGAGAAATAGCCGCAACACTAGAGATTCGGCTAAATATTTGTAATGTTTGGCATTTTTAGCAAATATTTCTTTGCTTTTTGTTTTCGAAAATTTATATCAGTTTTATCGCCAAAACAAATGTCAAAATAACAAATAAATTTTATGATTATTTGATAAACATTTTGTTTGCATACATACATACATACATACAATTGGATTAAATGTTAGATTTGTTGAAATGTTTTTGAAAATACAAATTCAACTAATGCTAAAAAATCGATTAAAACCATAACATATGATATGATAGCATAACAACAGAAAAATAAATAGAAATGCAAATCCGTTTCAAATATTATATTAAATGTTAGAAATTGATAAAAACTAAAATATTGAGTAGACTTACAGTAAACTTCAAGCTTCCATCCGTCCTCAATGGCACTGGCCTGGATCAAATTGTTTTCAGCCCTACACGACAAGTGCTTTCCGCTGTCATCGCTGTTTGGAGTGAATGTTAATATACTTGTCGTCACATTTCCATCCACTGATATCTTATCTCTGGTTCTCTTCATTCTTGTGCTCCCTTTCCACCAATTGATGGTCGCCGGGGGTCGAGAACCGGCAGAAATGCAGATCACTTCTACCACTTTGTCCGCTGATAATGGCTTACGATCGCCATCGATGCGCACCAGCACTGGACGAACTATACCACAAATATTGAATAACTTAGTTAGCCAAGAATGTTTTAATTATAACAAATAGACAACTTGTTTGTGCAAGAATAAATTTGTGTTGGTTTTCGAATTAATTATCTTAATTAAATGTTTGCTTAGTATGAGACATAGTTTTAATCTCAATATAGATGTTTAGTAATAATAATGATATTTGTATTATAAGAGTAGACAAGAAACTAAAATAAATGGTTTTTAGATATTTTTTCATAAATCAATTTAAAGAACAAAAAAAAGAAAATTTTCTTTGAATAAAATGAAGATAAAATATACTACGATTTCAATATAAAAGTAGAAAATAATCTTATTATTTCATTGGAAAAATTGTTTTCACATCAAATTTAATTGTTTATATATTTTTTTGATGTCTTTTCAATTTTTCTGTTCTAAGAATAGAATAATGAAAAACAAATTTATGTTTTTTTTCTCATTCTTCTTGTGCATCAATTTTTATCATTTTATTATTTTTAAGTTTAGCTCTACTTATATCTAATACTTATTTAATAAATGTATGAAAAAAATTCCCTTTTGTTCAAAGAAATAAAACATAAAATCGATTATTGAAAAGGAATTGAAATTCAAACTAAGAAAAGAAATGTAAATTTTTGCTGCAAAACGGTTATGCAATTTGTTATATGTATTACATTTTTGTGGTAAAATATGTTTTATTTTATTCTTTTTTAACTCTTTTTTACGGAATACTTATTCAACAAATTTTACAATTCTCTTCCGATTGAGAACAAACTTAAGAAATTTTAATTTTAGAAAATCAAGAGATTTTAAAATCTAATCTTCCGGTATACTTGCTAAATTTCGATCTGAAGTGCAATCAACAACCCCTTCAAACATCTAAAAAAGTATGCATTCAATAGAATTTACTTTATTTATGAGTTATATATATATTTCAGAACTCATATTCCCATTTGAATGGCTTTGAGACGCTTTTCACGTCTGGAAAAGACTTTTTTCCTTTGGTTGAAGAGAAAAATTTTCTCCAAAAGAAAAAAATACTTTAAAAAGTTTTAAAATATATATATTATTTTATATACGAGTGTAAAGTTATATAATGTTATATTGCTTTTAAATAAAAGTAAGTCTTATTTGTAATATTTGTAATGTTGAAAATAGTTAAAATTTTTATAAACTCTAAAATATTTCTAATCTTCTATACAGGAAATAATTTTGGGTAAAATTTATGTATTTTTCAAACTTTGTATAAATATAATATTGATTTTATAGTCAAATATTTTTTTAAAGAGAGAAAATGCAAAATTCCTTAATTTGTTTATGTATTAAAAATTATATAGCGAAAAACACAGCGAAAAATAAAATAATAATTGCGTTATTCAATAGTAATTAACTTATTTTGCAATCAGTAAAGAATATTTTAGTTTCAAGATCTGAAGCCTTTAATAATTTGTTCGATTACTGTATTCTTCTATTCCTTTCTTTGCAACAAAATATTTTAGTCTATTCTTTTAGACATAACATGTCTATAGTCTATAAGTTTGTACTGTATATGGATTGGAATAATAATTTTTTATCTTTTCTAGTCGTAAGAGTAGTAAAAAAGTAACCATTTTTAGAGAGAGAGAAAGAGAGAGAGAGAGAGCAGGAGAGAGCAGGAGAGAGAGAGCAGGAGAGAGAGAGAGCAGGAGAGAGAGAGCAGGAGAGAGAGAGAGAGCAGGAGAGAGAGAGAGAAAGCAGGAGAGAGAGAGAAGGAGAGAGAGCAGGAGAGAGAGAGAGAGAGAGAGAGAGAGAGAGAGAGAGAGCCGAACCTCCTATTGAACGAGTGCTTCAGAATGACAAGAATGTAATGGTTTGGCAAAACATATAATAAGTCAAACATACGTCGATTGCAAATGCGTTTAATTTTTTGGATTGCATTCACACTCTCTATCAATACGAGTATAGAATAAAACTGAAAGCGATTCTCGAATATTGGATAAAAAGAGATAAATAGCCTGAAGTCACCTCTTTATACATTTGACTAAAACTTATCCGTCGAGAACATAAAAAAAGAAATAAAGAAAACTATTCTTTATTGTAAAGACTAATGGTTTTAAATTAATAAACTATTTGTTTAATAGAGAAATATTTGTAGAAAAATTAAGTCCCATTTTATCCTCACAACTCATTTTAGGGAAATTTTTAAATATAATTATCTATATTTGTAGACATATTTTTGTAAGTCATTCGAACATAACATTTAATTTAAATATTCTGAACGTAATTAAGCTTTTTTCGAGTCAAGACTAAAGAGTAAACCAAATACTTTGTATGGAATGCAAACAATTTTAGTGAAAAATGTCAGCGCATTATACAACTAATATACCAAACATTGAGTTGTTTTGAGTGTTGAAATATTTTTAACGATTACAAACAGAATAGCAAACATTGCATCTATTCTTTGTTTTTAGTTTTTGTTTTGCTATTTAGTATTAAAAATTATTTGAAAAGTTAATACAGTATGTGCAGAAGTAGAAATTTTCTCCTTTTTGATATACTCTGTATACTAAATATATTCCTCCAAGGCAAAGACAAAATTGTTAACAAGAATAAACCCTTAAATTTTGATTACTTTTCTGGTGAATTAAATCACATTTATATTCTTTTTGAGTTGAGATCAATAAAATAAAATTCAATAAAATGCCAAATCATGCAGGCTGTTTCTCTTTCAACAGGATCATTAAAAAACATTAGCATGCCAAATTCTAATTTATTCTCAAAACTAGTTAACCTTGCACATCTTTAAGAAAAAGGAAACGAAAAGTCTGTAAATAAGTACAGTTTAAGTAAATAAGAACATTATTAATACATCAGAATTATTAATACATTGAAAACTTAGAGACAAAAGCAAACATTAAGACAACAATAAGTTGCTTCTTAAAGAGAAAAAATAGAAAAATCATTAAAATCTAAAATCTAATAATTAGATTAATTTGTATTACAATCTCAACATTTGCCGTATATTCTCTGCTCTCTAAATGATTGGATGCGATCGCAGTGTTTCAGTAAAGTTCAACTAAAAAGCAATTTCAGAGTAATTTAATACTTTAATGTCGTCTCTTGAAGTCAATTGTTTTAACTTTACAATACTCTAATTTCGAAACAGAAATTTCGAGTAGAAATAGTAGAAAAAAAAAGTTAAAAAAATTCTCTTCTCATTCAGGATTAGAAAATTGAAAGTTTTCGAAAAGCAATCGTAAAGTCGGTCTAATAGAAAGAGTAAGTCACTCTGTAAAGTGGAGTCAAGTCAATGGTATGTATGTTAAGAGAGAGTAGAGTCGATGTGTTGCCAAAGAGTAAGCATTTCTCTCGGCGTAACTTAATTATTGATTTCTCCGCTCTTTCCCTCATCTACTGCTAATTCTTCATTTGATAATTCAGTTAAGTCTTTCCATAGTTTTTAAGTAAATTTTAAGACAAAAACTAAATTAAACTCAAAAGTGGTTTTGGAATATTTTCAAATGTTTTTTATCAAACATTTTCAATTGTTTTCAATATATATAATTTCAACAATAAAAGTATTTCTTGGCATATTATTAATTTTATTTATTATATATCTAAATTTTTGCTTTTAATTTTATCTGGGTTAATAATTTTTGCTTAAAATTTTGTTAAAATAAATAAAGTTTGCACTAATTATACGTTTGTTTATTAAATAAGAAAAAATATCGACTTTTCTTGACGTAAAAATAATTGAAAATTTTTGATCAAAACTACAATTTGTAATGAAAGGCAAACTAAACAATGAAAAGAAAAGTATAATTTATAGCTAACAATGAGTGACAGAGTTGTCCGCAACAAATGTTAGGCTGACGTCAACTCGAGTACAGAATAATAATAAAAAGTCTATTCTCTGATCGAAGCCGTAAAGAAAATCGGAGATAAGTCTTAATTAATAATTACATCATTTTGTGTAAACGCCTTTAGATTAGTAAAACTTTTTTCCGAATATTTTTGTACAACAAAAAAAGTCTTCTCTTTGTAAATCATATCTTTTCACATAAGAAGAATAGATTAATCAGTTTCTGATTTCCGTTTACATCTTATACTATAATCCCAACAATAGAGCGTTTAAATTCTTATTAGCTAGATGATTATGTAGTTTAATTAGAAATACTAACTTTTTATTTGTACAAAAATTATTTTTTAAATTTGGTTTAATTTTTTTTTAAATGTGTTTAAAATATTTGAAATTATCTTAAAAATTGTATCTAAGCCTGTAAGGTTAAATAATAAAATTTTTATTATTTGCTTGAATAATTCAATATTAAATGGTAAATAAAAATCAATTTAAATAAGCGAATATTTTCAGATTTAAAATTTTAAAATTTATTACGAACTGATCATTTAAAACTTAAAACAAATAAAATTTCTTTTTTCAGATGTTATTTATGAAAACTTTAGACTATGAAAGCAAAATATCTGTAATACTAGAGAAAGAATAATATATTTTTTCTTTACTTCAGTTGTTTTTATTTTTGAAAAATTTCTTTCGATCAAATATTTTACAATTTTTTCATTTTTACATTTTTTGCTATAAAATAAAACTTATTTTTTTTAAAACAATTCTCTCTCTCTCCTGCTCTCTCTCTCTCCCTCCCTCTCCCGTTCTCTCTCTCCTGCTCTCTCTCTCCCTCCCTCTCTCGTTCTCTCTCTCTCTCCTGCTCTCTCTCTCCCTCCCTCTCCCGTTCTCTCTCTCTCCTGCTTTCTCCCTCCCTCCCTCTCTCTCTCTCCCTCCCCTCTCCTTTTCTTCTTTAATCAAAATATATTTTTTGAAATTTATACTAAAATTTCATATTTTTGAATATTTATATAATTTTTCTGATTTTTATACAAAATATTTTGAAAGTAAAAAATAAAATTTGAAATTAATGTGAAATGATGTCAGAATATTATATTTTCGACGCAGAAACGAAGCGCTACATTCTTTAAACTCATAAAACAATAGAAGAAAATATCGGTTTAGACAAAAAATAATGTATTTCTATGTCAGCGATGATATGATTTTTGCCTTTTTTGTACTTTAAGTAAAAAAGAACAAAAAGAAATAGAAACTACAAAAGGAATCGGTTGTACTTTAATGGAAATTTTTATATAACATATATATATATATCTAGAGTTTTACACTTTCGGAAAAAAGGTATTTATTTCATGCCTTGCGTTAAAGTGGGATAAAAAAACGTGATTCGATTCGTTGGCTATTTTTTTCATATCTATATATTAGAGAATATTGTCTTCATATATAGATAATGGCGTGACTTGTGGTGATATCAAGCCGTGAAGAGTAGATTTAAATGCATGAAACAAAGCTCTGGTGTTGCGGTCCAGCCATGTCTTCGCTGGCATTAGTGCCACTAAAGCACAGGCAGACCAGTACTGGTGCAGAACTGGTAGTGTAGCTCAATTTAGGCGTTAAAAAATATGAATTAAAAGTATATATATTTTTTCTATATTTCCGTAGTTTCAACGAATTAATGCGATCCACAGTTTTTTCAACTCATATATGATTAAAGACATAAAAAATTGTTGTAAAAAAATTTGTAATTCTTTCTCTCGTTTTCGCTCAATTTTAAGGCTATCGTGATCTCAGCCCAGACTTAATACCCAGCTTATAATTTGCTGTTTAAACTAAAACGAACAGTTAATATAGATTTATCATACATGTATATACCTGTAATAGTGAGAGCAAAGCCATCAGAACGTCAGCTAAAGTTTTACATTTCTTTAAATTATTTTATAAACTTTAGCTAAATTTTGTCATTTTT